>LJJS01001723.1:9132-77772 GCA_001447215.1 Diaporthe aspalathi
TGGGGTTGACAAAAGTTGGCGAATATTGCAAAAGTGTTCCACTTCCTGACATGTTTCACATCCTGATAAACCACGTTTATTTTATATATTATATATTTATAAGCTCTTTAAATTAAATAAAGTTTATATTAAAATAAAAATGTTTTTTAATACAAAATTTATAAAACTTAAAAAGCTTATTAAAATATAATATATAAAATTATTAAAAGTTTTAAAAAAAATTAATTAATTATATTTCCGCTATTAATTTATTTTAGCATTTCAAATTATTCTTTTTAAAAAAACATTTAAATTATTTTTCAACTTTAATAATTTTATATATTATATTTAAATAAGCTTTTTAAATTAAATAAAGTTTATATTTAAAAAAACAGCTTTATTTTAATATTAAATTTATTTAATTTAAAAAGCTTATAAAAATATAATATATAAAACTTTTAAAGTTTTAAAAAATATAAAATTAAAGTAATACATATTATATATATATTACTAGCGTTTTTTTAAACTTTTATTTAAATATTAAGATATACGCTTAGTAAAAATAATAAATAACTGTAATAAGAGATTTCTTTTTAAAAAAATAACAACTTAAAGCTAGTTTTAAAAAGCCATTATTAGAAGTATTAATGCCCGCTTTTATATAAATCACTTAAGTTAAATTCTCCTATTTATGTTTTCTATCACTCCTTATAGCAATATAACCCATTTTAAATTCTCTTATGAAAAATAGTTTCCAGCATATAAGACGATTTCCCCCCGGCGGGGCTGCCTTAGGAAGTGCCTACAGAAGCCAGTTCACTTCATGCATTGATCCCACCACAGAAATGTCCACATGCAGGTCCGAATTTCCCACGTCATGCCGTCGCTAATATGCCGAATGGCCCACGTTCCACGTTATCAGCTCGACTGATCCCTGCACGAGAAATATGGTTATTGGAGGAAGAGAAGGTAGAGAACCTCGGCTGTTCGCGCCCCCCCCCCCNCCCCGGGCTCGCGTACTTCTCAAGCTTGGATCATTTTCAGTCAGCATTTCTCCTATCGTCTGATCTTCTTGTCTTTCTTCACAGACGCAATGGCCGATACCACTACTAGTCTGTCACTAGGTACTGTTGTGGTTACCGGTGGCTGTGGATTCCTCGGGTCTCATCTTGTCGAAACTCTCTAGAAAGACCACGGATGTCAAGTCCACGTTCTTAACATTGACATCACCCGGAACCGAATTCCTAGCGGAACTTACCACGATTACCTTTGCCGACGCTGTGAAGTCCACTTTCTCAAAATTAAGCCCAAAGTTGTGTTTCGCGTTGTGTCTCCGGATCCCCTGTCCCATGTATACGCTCGCTTTCAGAGCGTTAACATTGACGGGACACACAATTTGCTCGCGGCTGCGCAATCTACTCAAACTCAAGCATTTATCAACACCTCTACTTCCTCAGTTATCCACAATTATGTCGACAATATGCTGAACGCCGATGAATCTCAACTTATACTTCGGTATCGAGCGCAAACGAATGTCTATACTTTGACCAAGGTTGCAGCCGAGGACAAGGTTCGTACGACCAACAGGGAGAATGGCAACACGTCGTTGCTAACAGCAATACTTCGCCCGGCGTCTACCTTTGGCGAGCGAGACTACCTCAACTTCTGGTCCATTGTGACGAAAGCCAGAGCCGGACGAGCTAATGTCCAAATTGGCGACGGTCAGAATCTGTTCTCCTATACCTATGTCGGCAACCTGGTCGATGCCCATATCTTAGCAGCTCAGGCCCTCATCCGAGCTTATGGAAAGCCACCACTGCCTGACTTGCGAGTTGATGAGGTATTTTTCATCACAAATGACGAAGACCTCGACTGGCGTTTCTGGGACTATCAGAGAGCTGCTGCTGCGTCTGTGGGCTACCCTGTGAGGAGAGAGGATATCAAGATTATTCCCCTACGCTTGGCTTTGGTTATGGGCTTTGTTGCTGAGTGGTGGGTCTGGATGACGTCTTTTGGGAAAAGGGAGTCGATTCTCAGCAGACAAGCTGTGCGTTACGCTTGCATTCACCGAACTTTGAACTGCGGCAAGGCGAAAAGAGTACTTGGATACAGGCCACGGGTCAGGATGTCCGAGGCTATTAAAAGGACAGGTGCTTGGTTCGTCCAGCAGTCGAAGAGTGAGGAAGAGGTTAAAAAGTCCGTGTGAGGAAACCATAGCGCCTATCTACTGATGGTGTTAATCCCGTAACAGGTATTACTGCATGAGATCCGAAAATCCATCATTATCGCAGTTTCATGCATCTGCTTCATGTGAGCGGGTGTCTGATGAGAGTGTCTTTGATTTGATTCTCGACACATTAAGAATTCGAGGTACCCTGAAACAGTCACAGGTGGATCCGCACTGGAATGTGTGAGGCAAAAATCGTAGATGACCGTCCATTGTAAATATCAAAATGTTATGTGGCGTATAAATAAGGTTATGCAAATTGTGCGCAAATCGGCTCTCGTTTCAAATTCATTACACATTCAACTAACACTTAGATAATCTTCGCCCAACAGAGGTAAACAGTGCTCATGAAGCCAGGGGGTTGGGGGAAGAGTGAGTGGAATTACAAACTGGGCGAATGACTGAGGAGGGGGGCGATATCCTGTGGGCATATTGAAGCTCCGAGGGTTGACATGGATGGTTATTATATTTCTTTTACACTAGGACCAATTTTGACTATCATTTCTATGAGATTGGAGTTAAAGGGGCGTAATTGGCCTTAGCCAATGCAATGTTCGCGAGCGGTTCGACCAGATACATGTTAAATATGTGCGGTGCACATCCAACAGACCGGCCTCCTACAGCAGCACCCCCTCCCCTGTATCTCGCTTGCGGATGGCAATCTTGGCCATCCCATCGCACTCAAGCGCATTCCCATGCGCTTGAGATCTAGGCTGATCCACCCCGTCGGCAATCTTCCAGTCGTACTTGAGCAAGAGGTGGCACATCACAATCTTGACCTCATGCGCAGCGAAAAAGCGTCCGGGGCAAGCATGGCGGCCATAACCGAAGGCAGGGAAGTCTGCCGCCGTTCCGACAAGCTGAGCAGCCTGCAGAAAATTACTAGTTAGTCCATCGGTCTCATAAAAGGTCAATACTGGGCCGAGAGAGGTTGGTGGAGGCATTGAGCTCTTGATGGGATAAGAGCATGCACTGACCTTTTCCATGCCAGCTTGTTGTCGCAGGCGGTAGAACCGGTACCCGTCATACTCGTCAGGCTTCTCATACAGTAAGGGATCTCGCATTCTCGGCATGATCATGGTGACTGTTCCCCGTTTGAGCTCGACGTTGCCAGAGAGCGTAACATCTTCAAGTGCAAGCCGCTCCAAAAATGCTACAAGAAATGCAATGTCAGCTTCAAACCATAGTATCTTCTCCTGGCCTATCCGGGTGGTCGTAGCTCTGGATTTGACCCGGTGGCGGGTTTGCGGGTGGGATCACGCCCCGAGACTCACCGATCATAATTGGCTTCATCCTCTGCGTCTCCTTCAACACGCTGTCCAGAAGCTTCATCTTCTGCACAGCCGCCTTGTCGATTGGCTTCCCGTCCAGCACCTCCAAGATCTCCTTCCTCAGCGGCTCCATCAAGTCCCGGTGCACCGCCAGGTCCAGAATCACCTGTGTCAGCAGGTCCGCCGTGGTGTGGATCGCCCCGAGCGAAAGCATCAGCTGCGTCAGCGCCGGGTTGTACTCGCCTCCCAGCCTCTGGTGCTGGCTCTGGAACCAGTCCAGCGCGTTGCTCAGCTCATCGGCGCCGCCCCTGCCCAGCCCGTCTGCCTCCTCCTTGAACGCCCGGCGCGCGGCGAGCTTCTCGTCAAGTATCTCCCGCGCCCGGCGCTCCTGGGCCCTCAGGAGCCGGCACTGCGGCAGGAGCTGGTTCGCCAGCGGCCGCAGCCAGCGCGGGTACTTCCTAAGCTCCATGCTTGCCAGGAAAATGGTCACGGTGAACCCGATGACGATGCCAATCCACTCGCGGTCGTAGCACGACTCGGGCCCCATGAAGACCAGGGTGCTCAGGCGCGCGACCACCGGCAGGCTGAAGTCGCCCCTGACAACCACATCCTTCCACCCGCCCCCGCTGCCGGCTTCGACCGCGCCCTCGAGCGCCGCAGCGCACTCGGCCGACAAGGCCGCCGTCAGGCGCGGCAGCGCGCGCGTGAGGTCTTGCTGTGCCACCATCTGGACGATCCGGTTGTCCTGATCGACCGTGGTGATGGTCTGGAAGCCGGGGAGCCCGTCGTGAAACAACTTGTTCTCGTACGCCGTGAAGCTAAGGCGCGTGTCGTTCTTGACCTCCTCCGCGTACCGCGGCGGTAGGACGACGACCCCTGGGCCGTCGATTGTTGTGGTCAGCAAGCGAAAGGGCTCGCCGCGGTACTTCTCTATCCCCTTGAGCATCATGTTCCAGCTGTCCATCTCATATTCGCGACAGGCGCGGGCCGTGGACAGCTCATACCAACGTTTGGGGTTAAGGAGAGGGATTGGTTTCCCCTTTGCCCTCGGGGTCTTGACGCTTGTTGAGACGGCGACGGCGAGGATGATCAGAATTAAAGTAGTGGCGAGGGTTGTGATGGGACCTCCCAAGGATACAGGAAGGATAGGCGTGAATAACGGCGCAGTCAGATTTGAATCGTGCCACGCCGGAACGTGGAAACGAGATGCCAGTGCCATTATGGAAATTTATTGCTGAGATATCAGTATTTCAAGAGATCCAATGATGCTACTCTCGCAATGAAGGCACGAGCAAGATCGCGAAGAGAACTCGGGGAGATGTGCACTTCTTCGACACCACACACTTGGATACATATTGTCTCTTATGCTTCACATTTCCACGTGCCCCGCTCGGGCGCTCAATCGTGGAACGTCAGGATAGGACCCAAGTTGGCCCAACCCAAGAAGCCGAAATTAGTCAGGCATGCCCACGACCCGTCCTGGAAGCCCGCAACGAGCTGACCCGCGTAAGCGCCTTGCCCTGTCATATCTCACATGAACTTGTAGGACCCGATCAGCGCGTTGATTGCATTTAAATGGCGATTCGCGTGCGGGGATAGGCTGATCGACGCATGTATTTCTACCAATAACCATCACAGGAAGTAGGGCGGCCAAATCAACAAGCCCACCCGCCACCCGATGCATTTCCCAGGTCCGCCACGAGTGCAAATTCTTGTTTAAAACACCATGGCACCAGGACTGTGGATGATTGGTGAATGCTCTCAGAGAAATCTCTACTACGTGTCGGCCGAGTTCGCGAAGAGGTCAACAGCAGGGAGCAGTGCCGGTGGAAAATCTCCGTCACCCCGAATGTCACCATTGTAGCTTGTGGGAGCTACAGCGCAGTGTCTGAAGGAGGCAGTTGCCTGCCATGTGGCTATTTCTCCTGCCTTATCGATCATGATCGCGATGTTTTACCCTGATCATCACTTGCGTACTCAACTCGACTCTAGCTTGCTTATGCATGGTTCAGAGGGTGGGACCGTGATAGGCCTACTTGCATCCCGTCACTTTCGCGGATGCAAGGGGCGGTTTTCATTGATCGGCATAGAGAACGCAATATGGCTTGAGCGTCTCCCATGAATCCCCGCGGCATGTGCCGCACTGCGGGCATTTGCCACACACATGCCTGGGCCGATCGTAGAAGTTGAGGCAGGGCTGACAGGGTGGCATTCTGGTGGTATTCCCCGTCAATGATGGCAGGGGTGCTGATATGCTGTCAGCAACTACAGGGTCAATGGTGCGCTTAACCTTTTGCTGGTTCATATGCACGTCGAGCTTGATAGCGGTCAGTCTTGGCTGCATGGCATTGTTACTCTCTACGCCCACTGGCCCACGGCACGTTCGACAGAGCAAGGTCGAGGTCAGAAGAGCCGAGGTTTCATGCATATCTAGGCCGTACAGATACGACGGTAACTACAGCACAAAAGGGCAAAAATATCCAGGTACCGACTGCGGAATGATGGTCAATCATTCGTCCAACCAACCAACCCGTCCACCCATCCATCCAAACACATATGCATATTTCCTGGCACGACATGTATCAGGTGGGGGCCAAGGGGTGCAGCAGTCCAGACCTCGGCGTGACGCCTAACTACGACAAGAGTCACCCATGTCTCGAAGGATTGCCCAACCTTGACTGGCTAGCTTCAAGTTGCTGCTTGCTGGCCGGGTGCGGGCCGTGCCTCTGGTGACAAGCATGCATTGGGTTCCCGGTGTGGTAATCCTGATCTGTCATCGCTTATCCTACCCCAGGAGATGCACACCCGACATTACCTGTCCCTTGGCTGCAAGTCGTCGGCCGTAGCATCAAGCAGATCGTGATGAGTAGGCGTTGCGGGGACTCTCTTGCGGCCCGTCAAATCGCCACCTAGCGTCTCCCATGGTTTTCTTGGACGAGCGTAAGGGATGGTCGATTCCACCCCGATGCGGTCTCAGGCATATGCCAGAGACTCTTGGGAAAGTAAAGGTCCAGCCGATCCAAGACGTATACCTCAGGTACCGAGGCATCTGCGCGGCTCCTCCAAGGCTCCTCCTACAGCGTCTCCTTGGTTTCCAACCCGAGTGTAGTACACTCAGTATACAGCCCGCCGCCGATGCAGTCACAGCCGGCGAACTTTGCTCCGCCCGAGGTGACAATATCAGAGCCCCGCACACGGCTAAGGCTGGACGCCAGTGCGACCCACGTATGCGAAGGGTATCTTGCAGCCAACCTGACCAGGCCAAAGTCACCGGGCTGCAGTTGGCGAGACCCGTGATGGTGTCGTTCTCAACCATGGTCCCATGGTTGGATGACATGCCGCTGTTCCATGGCGGTGTGCCTACGATTGGGGATCGGCCTGCATGTACAGGTTTATATTACGGCGGATAAGGCTTGTGAAAATTGGGAGCCACGCCCCAGGAGGGTGCGTCCAAACAATTGCTTTCAAAATCACCTTTCATATCGGCAGTGGTCACGAAACCCATCGGGAGGTGGGCGGTCGCCGGCCAGCAATTTACTACTAGGTCACTTGTATGACGTGGTTTCAAGCACTGCGTCTGATAGAGCAACGGTTTTATATGTCTTGGGTTACGCTCATGCATACCTGATCCTGGCAGTCGTCCCATCGATGTGGAATTTTCTGCGCGTAGGAAATAATCCCGAAAGTGGTGGCTCCCCGGAACAAGATACAGACTAATCGGAAAGAACCTTAAATTCAGATAGTTAATGCATGAAAAGCAACTGCTATATGGAAATGTGTTTATCATTTCCCAGACTGCGCATGTAGCATTGACGAATAGTTAAGTAACTAAGTTGCACGGGCCGCCCCGAAATGATCTGGCCGATGCGCTCATTGCCATCAGTAACTAACGTTTTCATGTATTTTTTGAGTTTCAGGGTGTTATTGCCTTGATCGCGACCTTTATATGTTTAACTGATTTCGAGACAACCCTCCCCCCTGTCAGCCTCCGACAATTTCTGTTCCTATTACGGGGGGTGGCAGACCAGAAATGACTTCGGGCACCCCTTTGCTTCGTCTGACTTCTGATCGTCGCCTTTCTGAGCCGCTTTGTCTAGCCCGCAAGTCTCCGACGTGACACGCCGACGTGCCATCGGAGTGTCCAAACTACCCGACAAACACTGCGTGCGACACACGTAGTGTTGTTGTACGTCATTCGGGCGCAGATCAACAGACGTGGCGGTGTGCATCGTGGAAGCAAAAGTTTGCCTGTTGAGTCTTGGCTGGCAACAGGGCACATGTTCGCTTTTGAAGACCTGCTCAGCAGCATTGAGGCGATTTCGGAACTCTGGGCACTAGATACACTCCTCGGAGGCTCACAGCTGCGTACCAGCTGCTACTTGTTTATAATACTGTGAGGAACCACAAGCACAGTTGCTAGTCCATCTTTGGTCACCCAGCGTAGTCTGGATTTCTGTCGCTGGGAAGGGAGACATGATCGCCATTCAGCCCAGACGAACGAAGGTGAAGTAAGTAGGAAATTCCCAGGAGGATGGCCAAGGTCCGCCGCTACAGCACCATCGGTGGCAACACATAGAACTTCGGAAAGCTCCGTCCCCAAGATCAACAAGTGGCTCGAGGCTACCGACGCACGAGCGGCTTTTAAATTACCCTTAGATGGCCCGAAAAACTTGCCTCAAACAATATCATGTACCAGTCACCGGAATTCAGATGGGGCCGCAAGGTTAAAAAACCTTTTTTGACCCATCGCAGCCTTATTCTAAGAATAACCGGGGGATCCGAGTCAGTTCCTCCGCCCGACCTCACTCACGGTCGCCCGCGCGGAGAGAAGGGGACCGGGGGGAGCGGTGTTGGGAGCACGCACGTTTGTTTTATCTCGCAAAATACCCACCCTCGGAGCTCCCGGCACCGCCAACCTGGAAACGGTTTTCCCTGCTTCACCTGCCGGCGCCGCCGGCGGCGCCGGCAGGCTCCTCCTCCTGTCAGAGCGGCGATGACATGCGGCCGGCCGTCGGACCCACCACTCCACTGTCTACCGCTGGTACAGTACAACATGTGTGTCGTATCGCCTCGCCCTCTCGGCCTGGTTTCCCGCACGTGTGGTACACGGGGACATGACATGGCCAGGCGGGGGGGGGGAGCTTGATACCTAGGATCCGCGAAACCCGACGGTGATCGTCGCCTTCATCACGAGTCATCGCGCCGGGGACCTTGGACTGACGCCCGTCCGTGCTGCGTTACATGTTTACCGCGTTGCCGAGAATCCGGTACGGTGGCCTGTTGTTGTACACGGATGCGTATTAACACTTGGGGAAACTGGTGTTGTTGTGGACAGGTGGAGAATCGTTTTTCCCTGTATGGGACGATGTTTTGTAATCCGCCTTGCTACACGAAATTGGGGCCGCATGCTTCAAGTTTCAGCTACGCATGCCGGGCTCATCTTTGTTGCACTTCCTCTGAAGACGATTGTGCTGGTGCCTGACTGCTGACGACGGAATTTACCGAGCAAGAGCAGGTGTTGATACGTAATAGTGTTGCATATGTGTCACCGAGCGCCTAAGAAGGATATGTGCTCATGTTTTCTATAGTCCCTCGTCGAACCGTCTCAGCTTCCATGGAATAATTCTCAGCCTAGACTACTCGACTCAGCCAATGGCTTGGTTCCCTTCAATGGATTCCCTACTTTCTAGTCGGCAGACAGAAGGTAAACAAACTCGTAAGTCGCACAGCGCGATGACAAAGATACCATTGGTTGCCCTTTTGGATATTCCTCTTGCTCACTGTCTAAACCTGGGGATGTAGGAAAGTCAGATGGAAATCAAATGAAGTTGCGCGCCCGCTTAATGGAAGCCCCAATAAACTCCGCCAAATGAAAAGTTGATTTGTTTTAGTTGACCTCCCAGAGCCAATTTTGTGAGCCCTCCAGAACGCCGTGCCACAAATTCAAGACCAAGGTAGGAGAACCCCGGCACAGAACGAGAAGGAAAGAAAATAGAAGAGACCCAGAAGAACCATTTTGAAAGATTGTGACGTGTCCAGATTTTGCCGGCGCTAGTCGCCGGTGGCTGAGACATGACCCACGATGTCGGTGGCGGCGGCATGAGGCTGGAACGTCCCGATTCGTCGTGTCCAAGTCGAAAAGAGATACGGGAATCCGGCAGCTTCCGTTGGCCGGGCCCAGGAAAGCTCCGCGTCTGTCCTTGGAACGATCCGTAGTCGTTTCCAGCCCCCGACCTCCTCCCCCATCAGCGCCAGGACGATGTCCACGACCACGATAGGACTACTTCCCCCTTGCCAATGCCAGGCTCCGAGGCTGGATCCAGAGAGCCTCCACACCACTCATTGTCCCTGGCGGTGACACGATGTCCAGGGGCGAACGATCTTCGGGTGCCGGTGTTGCTGTCAGACCAGAGGACCTCCGCGAACCAGGCGAGGCCTTTCCCTCCCTGATGCGCGGCCACTGTGGAGTGTTGGGTACCCATAATGCCAGAGTTTCCTCCACCGCACCAGTTCGGCCCTGGCAAGTCCTTCTCGTCGCTGGTTCGCCCGATTGCTCCACCTTTGAGAGCATGCGTGAGATGCCAGTTGCTTGGAAGTACTGATGTCTCTCATCCAGAGCACAGGGGGCAGGTGCCCGGCTGCACGATGTACCTCTCGTGAGGCCCCTTGGGGCAGGCCAGCTTCCTGTTGCCGTCGACGGATGTGCGGAAGAAATGTGCGCCTGGGTCCTGGCACGAAGAGTAGATGTAGTAGTTCTTGGTGAAGTCACACATCCTGGAGTGGTTGCAAGTGTGTATGCGTCTGTACGTGTCTGTGTATACGGGCGGTCGTGGGCGAGTTGGTTATTGTTGTACAAGGGCTCCCGTTTTAAGAACCTGTCTGTAGAGGTTCTCGGGTGGTGGTGAGGTAGGAGGACAAGCCAGGACGGTGAGGAGGTCAAGATGAAAATATGAATTTGGAAGAGGGCGGTCCACGTGATAGGATGACTGTCGATGGCTACTGATGGCTGGTTGTGCGTACACACGGCGAGGATTTAAGAGAGACGTATATGGCACAGATAGTGAGGCAGGTGTGGTCAAGCCACGACTTATAAACAATGGAAAAGACGGGACGAGGTCGATATGTGCCCACACTGGGGTGGAACCCCCCAGGTGAGGAGGGCGTGTGTGTGTATGTGACACAGAGGCGTCTGGATAAAATAGGGCGGTGCCGCGGTGGGGTGCTGGATAATTGATGGGACGAAGACAAAAGGGTACAACAACGGTGCTCCCCGGTCGATATGGATCTCGACATATATCTCCAGGGGTGTTGGCCGGCACAGCAGGGGGTGGGGAGGATGTGGAGGGGAAAGCTCAAGCTTGACCCAGGCCCAGCGTGGGTCGAAGATCCCGGGTTCTTGTCGAAGCCACCTGGACAAAAGAAACAACAGCAACAATAGGCTTTTGCCGGGCCGGCTTAAGTCAAGGGTGTTTGATGAGGATCTGGCCCGCGAAGGCACGCTCGTGCGCACCGTTGGTGCTGCTGCTGTTGGTGTCCAGTCCGTTGGGCAGCACAGCATGAAGGAGGCAGGATTATAGCAATTTGCGATGTTCAAGCGCGGAAGCCGCAGCGACGACGTTGGCACCAGGTGTAGGTAGTAGGCGGCATGGCGGGACCCGATCCACGGAAGTCGTTGCGACTCACACTAGCAGAGCCAGACCATGCCTGATGACATGGTCCCGATATATCCAAGACGAGATGGGGCTAGTCCGGTATGAAGGATGTGACATGGGGGAGATTGTACCAAGAGAACAAGGCCAGAAGAAACTGTGACGGCGTGGAGTATGCATAGGGAAGGCCACAAAATATGCCACACAGCCGGGGGCGGAGTGGGTGAGGGTGATGAGCAGGAGCAGGAGCAGGAGCAGGAGCAGGAGGAGGAGGAGGAGGAGACAAGAAACCGCCGGGGAGGACTGGGCAGCAAGAATATTATTGCAAAGTTACAGTGGGCATGGGCAGCTTGTCCATGTCCGGGAGCCGCGCGAACGGGTGTTGACAAGGAGCCCTCGGCCACCTCGAATCCACGGGCAGGATGCGACAGGGCAAAGGGTCCCAAAGTGGCAGGGCAGCACGCGAAGAGACGGGAGCAACGACGAGATTGTCAAAGGTGTCATGGGGACTGTGCGCGGGGACACTTGTCCGAAGCGCCCAGCTCCCTGGTCCTGGGCGATGAGTGTGATGGATAAGAGTGTGCAGGGTGAAGGGACGCCTGCACATTGCCTCATACTATTTCTGTTTTCCTTTTTAGACGGCCGTCAGATCCTGACCTTGGCCGCCGTGACGAGAGTTGTCCCTTGAGCTGCGCAGCCGGAAGTGCCCATGAGAAGAAAAGGTGGAGCGCGAAAACGAACGGTCATCGACCCACAGCCGGGCGTGCTTTGACAGCCCTGACAGCGAAGCCGTCGCACGTTGGAATGTTCGAACGGGGTCGATCAACGGCTGGGGTCAAAGGTACGGGTATACGTAGTAGAGGGGACGGTATGGTACTTAGGTTGTGTCGGTTGATGGGCCTGGCTCAGACTTTGGGCGTCGTCGTCGGTGATCCTTCCGCAAGCACTCCCGCCCGCCTGCCCCGTCTGGGAGGAGCCACGGCGCGTCTTAGCCGATCTGGCTCCTCTTTTTGTGGCTGACGAGGGTACTGTATTTCCGTGATGATGGCTATCATCCCCGTGCACGGCTGTACATGAATACATTGATACATCGGCACGTACGCGGAGGTGCAGGCGGGAAAGGAGTGGGGTGGACACACTTGAGCACCCAGTTGATGAGAGGAGACGACGACGAGTACAAAGTAGACGTCGACGACACTGCCCAACATTGCGAGTAGCTAGCTAGTGGAGGCTCGAGCGGAAGAGCTGGTCCAACGGTGGTGGGGTGTGCGCGTCGTGTACTTGTGGTATTTTGTACCCGTTACATGAGCAGCCAGGCCCAGCGGCCACGGCCTCTCACACGTCCTACCTCCCCCACCGAGATGGGGCAGCCGCCGTCATGGTGGAACCCCTCAAAATATGGCTGTAGTCCTGCTGGGAGATGATACCTATGCTCCGTATGCTCCATATATTCGGACCTCACCGAGGCCAGTTGCCCAGCAGATCCTTGTCTATCCCGTCTTGCTAGAAAATCATCCTGTTAGGGGCAGAACAAGGACAGACCCAGGTCTGTTGTCGAGTCAACGCAGCATTCTACCTACGGTGACTACAATAGCCATTGCCGTGCTGGACTCTGAAGACAAACTGAATCTACCAGAGACTGAATCAGGCCTTGCTCAAAAACTGTCCACGTCCGGCGTTGCGAATATTGTTATTTTGATGGCTGCCGACATCCACCAGAATACGAGTCGGGCTCGAGAATGATGACGCCTCGCCTCGTATGGCATAGGAAGTACTTGTGAATTCGCCTATGACCGCTACGTGCTTGGCGTATAAACTGCAGTAATTCCTGTCTTTCGAACAATTTGATAGGAGTACGTATGGCAAAAGATGGCCGGCCAGTGCAGTACGATAGCGGCTGTAGATTGCACAAAAAAAGCCAGGTCACAAGTACCTCTCGGGTCGCACATCCACAAGTACCTACCCACGTGCCCTATGGCCCTGCCCGACCCCCTGACTTGCACGGACGGCACCCCTTCCCATAGTCGACACGACCTGGGCCTGAAGTTCTGTCGCTCCTTCGAGGCTCAGACGCCCGGCCTCGAGGTGCTTCATGGCATTGATTGGTCTGGGATTCTTGAATCCGACGGCGTTTTGACGCGTCCGACCAGCACCCACCAGCCTGCCAGCCCACTCTAGCCCCTCCCAACGCATTTGTTTCACTCATCCCATCGCCCTGCTCTCCCTCCACTACACTCACTAACTAACTTGTGCCAACGTGGTAGACACATGGCATGCCATCAGTCTCAGGCTCACCCGTCTTCGCGCAGAAATCCTCTGTTGAGCCTCACGGCGCGCCCTCTGCATGGGCCCAGTCCAGAACAGGACTTGGCCCCGGAACCAACCGGCAGCTCCAGGCATTTCCTACTTCCTACGCGGCCTGGATATACTTGATGAAACCCCGCCCAACTCCCGAGGTAACAAATGCTATGTAACCCCAAGAAGAAGCTCATGTCTTGCATGTTTTGCGTCTGTTGAGCCGCATCCGAGGGCCGCCAGGGAGGTCTCGCCCACCCATGCCGATATGCATGCGCACATGTCGATAATATGCTCCGGTTCAGCCGAGTTTACCCCAAGGAACAACCACTCCTGCACGCCCAGAGCGAAGCAAGGAGGGGCGGCAGGGGAACGGTCACTCGCGCCCCACCCTTGCCCGGATGGGGTTGCGGCTCTGTTGGCGTGCTCCTGGCCAGCAAGGCCGTATCTCGCGAACACGATTCTTCCGCTGGTCGCGCCGGTTTCGAATGCCTAGAGGACTGTCTGAGCTCAGTTGATAAATCATAAAACGAGACGTCTGGGACAGACGTGCAGGGCAAATTGCAGGTGATATATGACAGCCTTTGTCAGGTCATTGAGGCAGCAGAGGCCCGTTCGCGCTGGCGAGGGGGGGCGAAACTGACCCTGCCTCCCCTTCCCGCGCCCAGTCCCAAGCCCCCGGCCAAGCCTGGGGTGCTTATATTACGGCAGTCCATGTCCAAACATGATCGGAGAAAGCCTGCCCTACTAGAGCGGCCCTATAGTCAAATCGGGCCAGCTGGCCCTCAGGCTGCGTGAAGGAAAGGCCAGGCCCCCACCCCGTTCACGCAGGCAGAGCGGGCCATTGTCCGGCTGCTACCACGGTACTGCGTCACCCGGAACCAACCCACAGCAGGGGCGGACAGGCCTGACAGGTCAGGTCAAGACGACTCAAGAGTGCACATGCATTCAGCTCCCGTATGCATCATCTCACCTACCTACTTCGGCATGGTGTAACCTGCGGCTCAGAGACTCGGTGCCACTGTCGCTGATGGCTGGGTGATCACCTGCACGTCAGTCATGCCCGCGGGTGGAGTAAATATATCAGTCCCCAGGGAGGGGACTCTACGTTACGTTGGCACTGCGTCGGGATGAACTGTTCATCACAACGGCGCTACCAGAGAATGCCTCCCCATGGCACGCCACTTCTCACACATGCACACCCGCCGTCAATACCTTATTGGGTCTCTTCATACTATGGTACATCCATTATTTCACTGGGTTTGGCCAAATGCGAACGACACTTTGGTACGCTATAGAATGTGGCAGCCGCGGACCACATCACATTCTCACAAAAATCCAAGTCCAGGATGATCAAGCCAGCATAGCCTCCGTGAATGATGAGCCTTGTCCTTCGTGGAGAACCCACCTGTCTTGGACGGCGGGCCCTGCCGTCCAGCTTTGACCGCTGGGCTGTGACAGTGTCCCCGCTGGGCTCAGACACCAAGGGCAAGCAGACGTTCGGGACAGTCCGGAAACCTTCTAGAATTTTTATTTCCCCCAGTCCTGCATTCTCACCCCACCTGCGACATCCATCCCATCCGGTACCCACCACTGCCGTTGGCGCCACAAGAGACATGGGCGTGGAGAAATATAAGGTGCTGTGCACGGATTTGCGAGCAGCCGGAAGGATGAGAAGTATATTGTTTGTATTAATACTGCGCGTACATGCAATCCAACGCTGCGTGGAACTGTCAGGGTCCCGTACTTATGTACCCTCCCCCACTTGTCAACCGGCCGCAACGCCCGTGACTTCTACCGTCACAAACCCCCACATGCGGCAAAGTGACAGGTCGGAAGGATCTTCCGATCCTGATTTTATCGTGAGAAGGCAGTCAGCGAGTGACATCGGCTCCATTCACCAATGCATCTCTCGCTATAACCTTGGAAAAACCTCGGGCTATCCAGCCGCGCGAAATGAAGTTGAGCGAGTGCACGATGAGACGCGTCAAAAAGCCTACACGAGAACTTAAACTGGAAGGGAAAAGAAAAGGGGCAGTGATAATTCGCCCTCGTGTTTTATCGAGTGGCCCGGCCGCGAGCATCCTGACCGGGTAGGGGTTGAAAAGCCGACGACGTGCTCGACAGCCGAAGCAGGACGATTTTATTATGCTTTTCGATCGGCACCGCGGAGTCAGGGCCGGATCCTTCGGCCCCTGCGCGTCACCTCCCTTGCACACACATTAGGCTCCTCGTAGCTCCCCCTCAGCCTCGGAAGGCGTGAAGACTATTTAGAATTACGACCGTCGTTTCTCCCTGGGCGGCAAAGCTGACCCGTGAGAGCCAACCGGATCCCTCTGATGGCCGGCTGGCGTTGGCGACGAGCGAAAAACCTACGCAAATGCGAGGAGCCCGTACGTAGCAGCGAGCCGTCTCAGTTGCCAGCCCACCTGAGCATCGCTAGGGCACGCCGTGAGGGTATATCCTTGGACAACAGCTCAGGCACAAGCAGCCCTATTCCTTGAAGTTCGTTCCTCCGATGGATGACCTTGGACAACAAGGCGCCCGTGGGGCCATGATCGGGAACTCACTTCCCAAAACCCAACATCACCGGGCCGGGTGTCAGCCGGACGTTCCCCCCGCGTGGCTCACGAAGATCGATTCAATATTTTGATTCCTGGATAGACGAGTAAGGTGCCCGATCGAGACGTACTAGTGGCAGACAATGTAGTATTCATCGTCACCCCTCTCTCGAGGTGGGGACGCCAACGGCCCGATCTACAGATCTCAACATCAGACCGTCACTGCAGGGAGCACAACGGTCCCGGAACATTTGAACGTGACGCTGGAGACAAGCGCGGGCCATGTGAATTGCTCTCTGTCCCCTTTCATTGTTATTCGGGGCAATTCACAATGCATTGCACTGGAAATCATCTCCTACAGCAAGGTTTACCACCGACGCGTGGGCTTCGTTTCAAAACACCCGCATTCTCATCTGAATATCTGCACCCCTGCTGCCCGGACAAATTCGAGCGAGCATGGCCTGTACGACCGTCGGAGCCGATATCCTGAATATCGTCTCGGCCCCTTCGGCCAGCCTTCGTACTATCGCATTTACAGGATATACACCGACCGCTCACTCCCGGTCTCCTAATTTGTGGTCCATATCTGTCTCCCTAGCATATCCCCAGTCCGTCAACTGGGCACCAATTTCCCTGGCTGGACCTGCGCTATGGGGACAGGGGCTGCCCCAGCCCCACACTTGGGGCCCTCGCGTTGTCACGAACCTGCTTCGAAGAAGAAGGAAAAAGAAAAGTTCTGGATGTTCTCCAGTCATCTCTGGCGCCGTGCTAGCCGGGTCTTAGTGTCCCACGTCTGAATCAGAGCCGGTTGTGGCTGAGGGCCAAACGTCAGCGGCGCCGTTGTTACCGCCTCCGGAAAGGAGTGCGGTCTCTGCTCGTGCCCCTTGGGTGTTCGGTGACATCTACATGGTTCGAGCGTTGGGACTGGCATCGTCTGATGTTTGCTTTAGCATGTATTGCAAGGGTTATGCCTCCCATGGGAACGGAGACCTTGGGTTTAAGCAGCTGTGGTGAGCACCCGTAGGTACCTTGTCAGGCACGACACATGGCACTATAATATAAGCATTTGACGCCTGCACAAGGCCGACCAGTCCACAATGGGACAGCCACCCTTATTTTTTTTTTAAAAAAAAAAACAAGAACCTTAGTGTTGCACTAGGGATCGTACTCCGTCTTCCCAGAATCATCTAACCTCAGCCCGACCCAGCACGGCTTGTCTGAGACCACGCCGGAGACATGCGCCCGGGAGAGTGGAGGAGGGGAAAAGTCGGTGACGGCGACGACTCACGTATTGGCTCCAGCCAAGCTGAGACTGTGCCTCAAGTAAGACGAGGTCCTCAGCCGCACTGCACCCAGCGATCCATGCTCACGGGTATAGTTTGTTTGCACAAAGTTAAGGCAGGCAGACGTACGGTCCGTACGGCACGCTTGCACAATTTGGAGAAGACTGCTCCTGGCACCGGCGGGCCAGCGTGCACCCCTGGCATGCATGTCTCGGGCGGCTGGCTGCATTGGCAGGCGTGGGCATGGGAAAGCTCGGGCGTGACCATCACAAGTCCTCGTATGACCGAGTGTTTACCGAACCCGAGACATCGTCACGTTGAGAAGAAGGAGAATTAATACACGCCAGCCAGGCTGAACCATTTCCCGGAAGCCGGAAGCGTCATGGCGCCTGGCTCGCCATCTCGCGCCCGGGAACCATCAATAAGTGGCGGAAGTACTCCGTATCATGCAGCGCCGCAGTGACGGGGGGCGGGGGCCATGCACAGGCGCACGTCCAGTGCTGGTATAGGTCGCGCCAGCAAGCTTGGTGCACTCGGCCCTCTCCGAAGTACTCTGGCGCTGTGGCGGCCGTACGCGGTGTAGGACGGACACGTCTGAGCGAAACGACGTAGGCACAGAAGTACTTAGATCAGGATCATCCGCCTCGACGATGAACTTGTTGATGTTTCCACTGGCGGTCAGTTCATTCGGTTTCTAGCATTTTCTGTAGATACCATAGACAAAAGCCATCTAAAAAAAGAAAAGAAAAAGGGCCATGCAACCAGCTCACATAATACTATTGTGAAAGAAGTCATGGAGGCTGCCCTACCCCTGTTGACTGCTGCCCGGGAGGCAGGGCTTGTACTCTGCCTCCGATTGGGGGATCTGTAAAGGGGGTTTAAGATCTCCGGTTTTGCAGCTGTCAAAGGTGCATGATCTACCAGATGGGAGATGCATGAAGTCCAAGGGGGGGGGGCGAGGGGTTTTCTCTAATTCCCACCCGTAAGGATATGAGTTCAACATGGCCAAGAAGAGTCCTCCCTGCCCCCTCTCCCCATGATAATTGCAGTCCGGACGAGATCCATTTGTGAAACACGGTCTCAGCAGGAGACGGTCGAAATTCTGGTTTGCGATTGGCACGGCTGGAACGACTTCGCACGAACCACAGGCCACAGACGTGAGAACTAGTATAGATCGAGTTACAAGTCTGCTTGTTGGTGCCCAACCGACTGCGTAACTAGACCACCGGCACAAATGCAACTCGTAACATATGGGCGTGTACTGTAGATACGTGTCTGTGGACGGTGCCATCCTCCTTATGCCCAAGAAGCCTCCGGCTCGGAACACCCCTCCCAGCAACCGAGGATCATCAAGACCCCGGCAGGCCGAGAATGTTTCACATCCCGGATCGCCAGCGAACCCCACGTGTCAAGCCCACGGCGGACCCTCTGTTGCCCCACCCCTCCCGGGGGTCCTCTCATCTCAGGGCCCGTCTTCAGTGTGGCATGCTTGCTTAACGCACTCTTTCGCAATATGCTACCGAAAAAAACCCCTTGGTTGTCGACACAACGGAGTCTGTAGCATCTGATGGCAGACAGGCGGGTAGCCCACTTGCAGCCAACCAACACGCTGATAATACGGCACTCGCCAAGAACGTCGCTCCACCTGGGATGCTCGAAAGCGCCGTGACATGCAGACGGGAGTCAAAAAGGCAACCCAGTTTCACCCTGGCTGGAGCCCACACGCTCACTCCCGCACCGGCCCACCAGGACCAGGCTGATGTACGGTGTATTACTATGTACAAGAGCACAGCATCAAACCTTGGCCTGCCCGTTATTCTGACAGCTGTCACCACCAGCCCCAGGCCTGAATAAGGAAGGATGGCAAAGGGGAAAGGCAGGCCGTCGTATGCAGCTAGCTGCTGGGCCGTTGGTGTACAGCACAGCACAGCACAGCACATCCCCCCTCCTCTAGCTGCGCAGGTCCGGCCTTACCACGGTACGGCTCTGCGACTAGCAGCTGAGACTACGGCACGTCGCTCGAATAAGTCTGTAAGGTAACGGTTGTGTGGGACAGGACTTGCGCCGGCTGGATCTGCCCCCTTCCTCGCCCATGATTCACAGGCCCTTTGACAAGCCAAACTATGCCGGCCATCCTGATCACTTGGGCCGCGTCAAAGCGCAAGTCCGCTACGCGAGGGCTGGCCTGCAGCGATCGACCTTGAAGTACCACGGTTCTCAGTCGCAGCCGTTCCGTCCTTGCTGAATGAAAACTGTCAGGCGGGTCAGTCGCTCGCAGCGCTTGTGGAACGGTGCTGCCGAGTCCCACTCTGCATGTGCTGCCGGAGAGCTCCTGGACAACAGCAGGATGTACAGTTGTATGTTACTCGTTGTACTAGACTCTCCCTCCCTAACAACACCAGTACCGAGAGTGATACATCATCCTGTGCCATCCCATCTTCCATTGCTCCCCGATATCTGCCACACAGAACCCTCCCCCTCTTAACACAGCTGTTATAACAACAGTCTCCAGCATCACCAAAGCGGGAACACTCAGGCCTCCACCCTCCACGGCCCCTTCCCCTCCCTTCTCCCAGGCGCACCAAACACGATAGGGTAAGGATCAGTCCGACTTCCCTTCACCGGTCGTCCCGAACGGGTACAGTCACCCGTGGGCTTTGACTCTGGGTCAGTCGGGTCCCGAGGCACGCCATTGCCCTTGGCCCTCCGTCCCCTTGGCCGCCCAGTAAGGTGGAACGCTGTGCGGAGGGGTCCCCTCTTCCCCGCCGGCGGCGACCTGGGAAGATGGGATGAATCCAGACGGGAGTGCGGAAGGACGGGAGAAACGGGAGAAGGAAATTATGTACTGTGGGCACGTGTGTGTGCGGGAGTTGTGCAATTGTGGTTGTCGTTGTTTCTCCTGTCGGCTGTCGATATAGACACACGCCCCTCCACCCTTACCCCCTTCTCGTGAGGTCCCTGACGTCGGCGTTTTGCAAAGTAAGCAAACCGCCGACTAGCAGTGACGCGGATGGGATGTTGACGTGCCGAACTGGGTATCTCCTGGTGTGTTTTGTGGTGTGTCCTTGCCTGGGCTAGCACCCCGGAAGCCCTGCTAATACGTATCTGGCCAGCGACACCATGGATCCCCAAGTCCAAAATGGGCATGATGCCTTGGGGCGCCCGCGAAGGATAAGGGCCCCCCTCGCCACATTTCTTCTCACGTCGCTAACATTGCCCGAGCAGTCGCTGACTTTGTCCCTTGGCGGTCAGGTACTAGCCCCAGAGTCAAACATGAAGATCCTGGCCTGCCACGCGTAGTCATATCCGGAAGCCCATGGCAGTAAATGAACAATTATTAATAGGCTAGAAAAGCGAAATTCCGTGCTAGTTTCCTCGGTATTCGACGTCACCCAGACAAATTTCTCCGCCTGCAGGGTGGAAAGGAGCAGTCATCCGGTATGTATCGACGGATAGAGTCACAGCCGCGACTGTCACGGTATCACTCACACTATTAAAAGTCCTTCGGGGCCGGCCAAACAAGCCACCCAGCCAGCCACACACGCATACACAAAAGGCGTCTCACCGAGGCCAAGGTTCGTCGGTGCCCAACAATGAGACGCGGGGCGAGAAAAATGAAGCCGATGCCGACACCGATGCTACTCGGCACGTGGGTGGGTGACCAGCAAGCAGCACGCGACCCCAAGGTAGGTACCAGGCGTGCAACCCCCTCAGATTATGTCACAAACTAGATCGTTGGGCCTAGACCGCCGTGACTGGCAAACCTTAAATGACGACGACGCCGCCGCCGTCTCTCCGTTCATGGGCCGAAGCCGCACCACATGAGAAGAAGGCTGGAGAGGCTCGCAGAACGACACAAAGAAGGGAGAAGAACTTATCCATTAGTGCCAGCCACCCCGCCCCGTTCGGGCATCCCTTCATCCCCGGGCCGAGGCCAGGTCGGAGATAGGTGGCAGCTTGTGGCCGCTTACACTCACAACACGTAATAAACGTGGCTGTCCCCCGCCAAGCGAGACAGGTCGAGAGGGCTTTTGTTTGTTTCAAACTGTCCCTCAAGAGAGCAAGATATGTAGAGGTAAAATTAACAAGCGTTGTTAAGCGGACGTGCACGCCCCTCCCCTCCCCCGGTCCAGGAACGCCGCTGCTGCTCGCTTAGGACAGGTGAGGCAGTCACTTGGTCTCACCACAATGCTCGCCTATTCGCTGCCCTTGCGCGCGCCCCATCCGTCATCTCCCCGCTTGGCATGGTTGTCCGCGCGCCGGAGGTCATCAAGGGGAATGGGGTGGATGCCAAACCTGCCCCCCCCCCCACCACCCGCCGCCCGCATGCCTACGCGTAGGTATTTGTATTCCTTCACCATCGCGCGGTAAGAAGACCCTGGACCCTCACTCGCCCACTGCCGCGCTAGGGTATCACCCAGCGGTGTCTGCGCCAGCCATCGTTAGCCCCAACGGCTGGGGGGAGGGGGGGTCGCGCGCGGGCGCCGCGCGATGTGACGGCAGTTGGCAATTTTGTTGGGAGGAGCAGCGGCAGCAGCAGCAGGCAGCCAGCAATGGAGCACGCAAGCACCGCCGCCCGCAGCAGCAGCAGTAACACCAGGGTTGTGCTTTCCGTCGGGTATCCCCTTTGTCTTCGTTATCCTCTTATGGGAATATCCGCGGCGGGCTGCCTTGGCTGGGCCCTCGATGCCTGCAACCCGCACATCCGGCGTGGATATCCCGTATCCTTGGGGGTGGATATCCTGCCTCGAAGGATGCCGGTTGGACCTGGGCACCCGAGAGCGGAAGGGTGAGGCGGAACCAAGGGGGGGACATAAGGCGTTGTTGTGTCCAGAGCAGGGGTACGGGGGGGCTGGCAGGGCAGTCGTCACTGGCGTCGTCAAATCCATCTATAGGTATTTCTCAGCGCATGAATACAGGTTGAGAACGGAAAGAAGACTTCAATTGTCGCTCGCTTCGAAGTGATAATGGTATCGTCGCTCTATGAAATGCTAGGCAGGAATGTATATACGTGTCTTGATGATATCTCACCATGCCGACCTTTCTACGCCGTCACGCTGTGACCGTCAGTTGCCAAAAGACAGCCTAATGCGAGTCTTGAACACAGGCGTTGTCTCCGGGTAATGATGCAGATAAGAAAAAAATATCGAGAACAAGGCAATGAATGGTAGGGGCGCAAGTGCTGGTGTCGATTCCGTCCTCAACTCCCAGCCCTGTACTTCTGTTACTCCCTGCGGGGACAGTCTGCCTTTGGCCCATTACCGCGGGCGTGCATGACCTGCGAAGTAGGTGTACTTGTGTCGGACAAGGGAGAGGTCGCAGACAGTAGTGACGCCCAAACCGCAAGTCCGTAGTGCATGCATGCCACTAACCGATGCGTACGAGAGCACATTGGCTCTGCTACTGGGACGTCCGCAGACATGGTAGCGTCCCGGCGGCAGAATCGGTTTCCAGGCCTCCTCAACGGACGTTCCAAGTGCCATTGACACAACGGCTTGGCGAAGCACCCCACCACCGTCAGCTGTCCAGGCCAAAAAGGCCCTTGGCGACGCCCCAGGCCCACTCAGCCTCGGAGTCCAATTCCCTCAGGTCATCAATCCACTCCAGGCCCAGCCTCACCGTCTCCCGCGCGTCGGCCTCGAAGCTCGTCCCGCAGATGCCGCTGGCCCTGATCCGCGCAAGGATTGGCACTTTCTCGCTCAGGTGCAGGATGACGAGGGCGCCCAGGATGTTTTGCGTCCAGAAGAAGAGGCATGGAATGAGCAGCTTCCGCGTGCAAGCAGGTGACATGGTGATGGGCCACATGAGGCACGTGTTGAGGCAATTCGCAACCCCTTCCGCATCCTCGTTGTTCATCTGCTCAGGATGATGGAGCGCCTTGTACAGGAACGGCCTGTAAAGCAATAGCCTTGTGGTGTAATAGCGGGTGCGGAGAAGGGCGACCTGGACGTCCATGGCGTAGGGGTAGGCGACAGGGTGGCGGTTGAGGTCGGGCGTGAAGTTTACGGATGTAACAGGTGGAACAGGCGATGTCTCAGCTGGAAGCGCTGAAGACGGCGCTGTCACGGGTGTCGTCGCTGGGTAAGCCGGGGTGCCATACGCGTCATGTCCTGGTGGAAGCAAGGCCCCCTGGTCGCGTTCCACCCAGCGAAGGTGTAAGGGCAGCAACTCCCGCCATTGATCGAGCTGCATCACGAGTGGCTTGATGGCGCCTGGAATCGCAGGCGCGGGTGAGGACGAGGACGACACGGAGGACCCTGGCGAGCTCGACACTACAAAGGGTCAGTCTCGTCGGAGGACGCAAAGGTATGGCTCTTATGATAGGAGCCGCAGAAGGGAAACAGATTTGACCTCACCATTGTGAAGCACGTTGTTGAAGTCTGCTGAGAGTCGACGCAGCACGATCTGCGAGGCAAAATGCTCTTGAAAGTGGCTGGCATAATCCTCTTGCGAGACGGGGCCTCCAAAGTCTGGTACTCGGACCAAGGTCTCGTACTTGTCTAATCCACTCAACGGCATCCCTAACTCCAGATTGAAGCAGCTACAGGGTGTGAGCTCAATGGCCGAAGTGGGATGGGTGACAAAAGACTGACGTCTCCGTTATTGAGCAGTGCCAAAATGCTCTCCTGACGATATCCCCGCGTGTGGACGTGAGTTCCCCTGGATTACTGTCCTCTCTGTAAGCAATCACGACCGCCAGCCCAATTCTGACCGCAGTGACCAACATACCTTGAGAGCAAGGCTTGACAGGCTGACGAAGCCGAATTTGTCATGCGCCAAAAGTCCTATTTACCGTCAATATGCTGCTACTCAGTCCGCGGTAGAGAGAAAGGGTGGACGCTCACCATGTGGCGGGAGCACGTCTCATAATAGATCCTATTCAACATTAGAGAAATGCCAACCCGCTGCGGGGTGACTGGGCGGACTTTACCCTGCAAGAGCGAATACTTGGACATTCTCCAAGCTACACTCGGTCAGAGTGAACCCCATCCGCCTCCGCGCCTCGTTGAAGAAGACCAGCCCAGGGTGTTGGGCTGCGGCGCGTCCTTTTGTGCCCCCAGGATGCGAGTAGGCATCAATCGCAACCTCGCCCAAAGCAAAGATGAGATATGTCAGTGTTGACTGGATGCTGTCGTCAAAAACGAGGCCATTTGTCAACATTGCCGGAAGGGTTGTGGAAATGAAGGCGTGGCGGTCAACAATAGGATGCAGCAGGTTGAACGTATCAAAGAAGGCTTTGGTGAGGACCTGGACAGAATCCCAGGTCAACATGTTCAAAACCTGAGTGGGAGACGGAGTGCCGGCAGCGGAAGGCGACTCGAGATTTGACGCAGCGCGACTGCGCGTCAGCCCAGGCGTGGCCGGTGGCAACGACGGCCCCGCCCTCGGCTGGATAGGGATGCCATTCTGCTCGATCAAGGAACCTTGGTCACGGCTGGGAGCATTTGGGAGGACAACCTTGAGGAGCTCCTGAACAACAGGCCAGCCGAGCATCGCGCGTACTGAAGAGACATAACTGTAGCTCGTGGCGTTTCCAGACGACAGCAGCGCGTCCGAGGGCGCAGGGGCAAAGGCGCTGCTGCTGCTGATGCTTGCGACGCTCCCGCGGACGCTTCCCATGAGTGCGGGTGTGTGCACGAACGCATCGCCAGAAATTGAGGACTGGAAGTTGGCTGCCAGGCCTTGGGCAGTCAAGTTGTCTATCTTGCCCTCGAGGGACTTGATGCGCTCCAGGATCTCAACGAGAGTCTTATCCTTTTTTGTGGGCTGGGGTTCTCGGTAGCGACAGTCCAACTTGAACTTGACGCATGTGCCACACTTGGGCCTCTGTTCGTCGCATTTCTGCTTCCTTGACCGACAAGTGTCGCAGGCTTGTGCGGCGATAGCCCCTCGCTGCGTTCGCGACAAGGTAGCCGTGCCACTGTTCCCCGCGGCCTGTGGGCTTGAAGCTCCTGAGCCAGACGCGGCTTGAGATCCCCCTTCCATACCTAGATTATCACCCACTCACCGGGCTGGCTCGCCGGTTGTCTTGAGTTGTCAGCTGTTTGAAACCGGTGAAAATTGCGAGAGCCTGATCGAGCGCCAGTGAGACATCCGCGCTGTCGCCGCCGCCGATCTGATATGTCGAGCAAGTCGGAATGCAGGCGAGATGACAAGGCTCGATTCACGGCTCGACCCGGCCCCTGGACAGTAGGCCTGCGGCCAGGCAGAAAAGGATGCGGCCAGTTGCAGGCCGGGATTGGACTGCGTTGTATAGTCGGCGTCCGTAGCTCATGCGCGAATTGCGAGCGCGTCGGGGGGGTTGAGGAAGCGAGTGATGGCGAGACCGATTCTTTGTGGTGGAGCGAGAGTCGGGTCACACAGCCCAGGTCGGTCGACTTATGATGCACGAGATAAGAGTCAATTGTCCAGTCGGGAGAGTAGCAGCACAGGCGGGAAGAGGTCATCAAGAGACAGGGATCGAAGGAAATTCCGTATTTGGAGCCGACGTAGGCATGCGTGTAGGGTTCAGAGAGACGGAGGAGGTGATCCCTGAATTCCTTGCTTTCTGTGTGAACCTACGTCATAAGGCTGCCAGTGCTGCACGCGGGTCGGAGTATTATTGCGCACTGGCCGAGGAGGACTCGTGAAAAGGCAAGATAGGCATAGGGGGGTTTTGCCGCCAAACGATGACGAGCCCCCAGGCCAGCTCAGCTCCTGGAGCTACCACTGCAGTCAATGGCTCGTGGCACTCGAGTATCTCAGCCCAATGGCGACATAGCCCAGCACGACCGGAATGCACGGCCCTGGATGGAAAAGAGCCGTCGGGAGTCCAGAGCAGAAGGCCATACACCACCACAGACCAAATAGAGAAGCCAGCGGACCTGTGAACACGTGCTGGTTCGATGCAGCGCGATGCTCAACCGGTGGACGGAACAGCACGGCCGAAGACCGACCCGTAAGCGCGCAGCATCGGAAGCCCGCTGCTTAAGGCGTGTTGGCTATGCTCTTAGATTTGTCGCTCAGGCCCGAACCAGGACCTCGAGGATGACATTCGGGGGATGAGGTCGGTCAGGGCGAATATCAACGGGTGAGCCTCAATTGCCAGCGCTTTCCCGTTTTCGCAGTTGATCGACAGTAACACAGCGCATACCGAACAGACACCTTGCACAGAGTCTGGCCTTGGCTTGGATTTAAGCTCAAGTGACATGTCGACGGGCGGTTCTGTGTACCAGAGCGCTGGATCGCATGGTGCCGCATCTCAGCCTCTGGTCCGGCCCTAGAGGGAGCGGCTGGCTGACCTGAGCTGGCTTCTCGGAGCCGAATCAGACGCCTCTGTTTCCACAGATGGCAATACCAAGCCAGCCGTTGTTATCCTCGGAGTTGTGCATTTGGGTCTTCCTTGGGTTTTCCAAACTCTGGCTCGGCCCTATCCGGTCTCGCTCGTGCTGCCCTTGGGGCTTTAGGCTTTGGCTCAGTGGGCCAGAGGCGACGCAACTTGATGTCAAATCTCGATGCCAGGGTCCAGTCCATGTCCGGATTCCAGGGTCAGAGGGTCCAGGCCTTGGCCCAGGAGGTGGTGTCAGAAAGGGTGGGACTCATGGTGGAAATACGGAAGGCTGGTGGTCAGCCCAGCTTCAGTCGACGTCACAGGCCGAGGCATTGGCGCATTCTGGAGGAAGTTCTTGCTGGATCAGAAAGGAAATTGGGAAGCAATGCACCAAGAGGTTCCTGGAACACGAGGCGGGCTTTATACGATCAGTATGTCGTGGGAGTCGGACAAGAATCTGAGGCACCAAAGGCGGGCGTCGCGGAGCCGGAACCATCGCCGCCTTGCAGTCCAACCACTGCAAAGGGAGGAGGGAGAGGGGAGGAGGCTCCGAGGAGGGGTCCATGACTAAGCAAGACCGGAGGAGAGAGGGCCGTCCTCCGGCCGGGGATTTGCTGACTAACGGACACTGTCCAGCCCAACGACCAATCGGCTGTATCCGAGGTTCTGATCCAAGTACCCAGGTACCCTCAGCCTGACGCAAGGCAACAGAAGCTTGGGTAAGCTCCGTCCGCTCTGCAACGCGGCAACCGGCCTGCCAGTGAAGTAGTCAGTAGTCCAACTGTCTTGACGATTCCATCAACACATCACCACAGCCACCATCACCACCACTACGGACACATCCACAGTCACATCTCGCCGTTCTTGTCTCCGACCTCGACCGTTCGCCTCTTCGATTGCGACCGCAGCGCCAACGACAATTCCGTCGGGGACGCAAGCCTAGAGTCCTTCTTCCTAGACATCCTCGAAACGCCCTGCCCAACATGTCTGATCCAGAGAGGGCCGACGCCATCAGCAAATACACCGACTCGCTGCTCGAGTCGCGCAACTGGGAGGTCAAGCTGAAGAACCTGCGCCTGGAGATCAAGGATCTGGAGAGGGAGTTCAACAACACAGAGGAGAACATCAAGGCATTACAAAGTGTCGGCCAGATCATCGGCGAGGTCCTGAAGCAGCTCGACGATGAGAGATGTACGCCCGCCAACATGCCACCGCAGTCTCGCCCCTATTCGTGACAGGAAGCACAAACTGACGACGCCTCCAACAATCTAGTCATCGTCAAGGCCTCCTCGGGGCCCCGATACGTGGTCGGCTGCCGGTCAAAGGTCGACAAGGCAAAGATGAAACAAGGAACCCGTGTCGCCCTCGACATGACCACCCTCACAATCATGCGCATGCTCCCCCGCGAAGTTGACCCCCTCGTCTACAACATGTCCCTCGAGGACCCCGGCCAGGTCAGCTTCGCCGGCATCGGCGGCCTCAACGACCAGATCAGGGAGCTGCGCGAGGTCATCGAGCTGCCGCTCAAGAACCCAGAACTCTTCCTGCGTGTCGGAATCAAGCCACCGAAGGGCGTGCTGCTCTACGGTCCACCAGGGACGGGGAAGACCCTGCTCGCGAGGGCTGTGGCGAGCAGCCTGGAGACAAATTTCCTGAAAGGTGCGCTCCATCCGTCCGCCATTACACGGTCGGAATGGAAGCTAACAGATGCTGTGATAACCTATAGTTGTTTCCTCCGCTATCGTCGACAAGTACATTGGTGAATCCGCCCGACTGATCCGTGAGATGTTCGGCTACGCCAAGGAACACGAACCTTGCATCATCTTCATGGACGAGATCGACGCCATCGGGGGACGTCGTTTCTCAGAGGGCACATCCGCAGATCGTGAGATCCAGAGAACGCTCATGGAGCTTCTCAACCAGCTCGACGGTTTCGACTACCTCGGCAAGACCAAGATCATCATGGCCACCAACCGGCCCGACACGCTCGACCCCGCGCTGCTGCGTGCCGGCCGTCTGGACAGGAAGATCGAAATCCCCCTGCCCAACGAGGCCGGCAGGCTCGAGGTCTTGAAGATCCATGCCAGCAGTGTCGTCACTGAGGGGGAGATCGACTTTGAGAGTGTGGTTAAGATGAGCGACGGGCTGAACGGTGCTGATCTGCGAAACGTGGTCACGGAGGCGTAAGTACTACATCCCAAGGACGCTCGTGGACGCTCGCCCATTTTTATTGCCGTGAACATGGGGCACTGATACTGCTTTAGGGGTCTATTTGCGATCAAGGACTACCGAGATGCCGTGAATCAAGACGACTTCAACAAGGCCGTCCGCAAGGTCGCTGAGTCCAAGAAGCTGGAGGGAAAGCTTGAGTATACCAAGCTCTAAGGCGTGAACAATGTTTTCAGGTCATCAAATCTTGAGACCTGGCGATACGGGGGAGGTGAAGGGGCGGTTGACCTGGGTTGAGAGATGCGGTAATGGTAAAACGTGGTGGTTCGAGCGGGGGGTGGCAGGCGGACACTAGCACACCTCCTGGCTTTGACCACTCGAAAATCTCCAACCACGACGTACCAGGTAATAGAGGTAAGGTACCGGAGCTGTACATTCACGAATACCATAGACCACAATGGCAGAGGCGATGGAACTGAAACCCTGGCCGTACTTGTCGTGAGCTGGAGCTACCATGACGCCTCGACTGGGCCAGTTGTTGTTGCGCTTGAGGACTGCATCACGCATTCTTGCTTAAATGATACCTCAGAGCCATCTGGGTCCTTCATCGTCTGTATGGATTGCTCCGGGCTCATGTCTGTCGTACCCTGTCACCCCCTTACCTCTAAGTACGCACTGCAGCGGCCGCTGCCAAACGTGGCCTTCACACCGATTTATATCACCTGGGCAGCCCCGGTACAGATCTCCCCAGTTGCAGACTCCTGAACAGAACTTCCATGGCCAATTGGGACCCTTTTTTTTTCAGCCCACACCAAGCCAGGTTGCTACCTGGGCACTCATCACGACTCACGGTCGAATTGTCGGTGTGTGGGACGCTCTCTTCCTTCCAGAGGGACCCTTCTTCTCTTCTTTCCAAAAGGCCCCTCCCTCCCTTCCTATCCAAATGGACTCTTTCGTCCTCTCTGAAGCCCTGTCCTCTCTGAAGCCCTGTCCTCTCTGAAAGAAACCCCAGAGTGCCACAGCCGGTAGCTACTCCCTCGTGCTCGAGTCTATTACTCCCCGTCTGCGCTTATCCCTTGGGGTGTTTCCTCAGAGCCCTCTTTTTTCCCGCCCGGCTAGCAATGAAAGGTAACTTCGCCCCTCTAGTCCATAGATTCAGCGCCTTTGCCCTCGTCAAGACAAACACAAAGTTGCCGCATGCGTGGATACCACGCATGCCTGCTGGGACAGCTTTTAATGTTCTTGGCGCGGCCGGCCTAGACACAATACAAGTCATACAACGGCAATATACCTGCAGGAAATGCAATGGTCACCTCATTGGTCTGACCAGTCCGCTTCACTGCCCGGCGATTCTCTCGGGTTGGAGTGGGGGGTTGGAAGCCACAAACTCTCGGCTGAAGTAAATGAGCGACGTGGCCACACACCAGTTGACACGTAGCACAGGTCAGCAGGGCAGATCATAACGCGGCTCAGCTTTTTCGTGTGCCCCCCACATTTTCACTTTTTGCCACTGCGCCTGCAATGCAGGATCCTACTTGATGAGTATCTGCAATCCTTGGGGTGGGGTTTGTGACAAAAGCAAAGCCACTGGCTGTCTTGGCGGTCGGTGAAGAAAGACTCAGGATGCGTAACTAGGTGTCCTCGGAGATAGCTTGATTTCAATGATGCACCCTTCTCGCGAAGGATTGGTATGATATTTATGTTAGGTAGGAATTCGTGCGGTGATGGGAAACACTGAGTGTGACAACACGGAATGCCCTCGGGATATCAAGTGCTACAAAAATGTGTAGGGTGTCAGCACAAGAGGGTAAGTGAAGTGAGAATTACCAGGCCCTTTGGTCGAGCAATTGCTCACAATTTCTCGGGCCACCGAGTCGCTGGGTGGAGGCAGACACATTTGGTTGTGCCCAGCCAAGCCAACTCTCATGATCTGCTGATCGATCGACGTATCTATTACTGTTCTGGCAGAGATGCATCATCGACCAGGCCTGGCAAGCACCGGTCATATCTGAATGGGTATCTACGCCTCTGAAACGCGTCCAGTAATATTGGATCATGCTCCTCGATAAATCAAGACGTCTTCAATACGTTACTCAGTACTAGTATGGCCATATCAGGATGGTCGTGCTTTCTTCAAGGCGTCTCGGGAACGGGCTTAATACTAAGGCAGTGTCCATACCTAGGTACCTAGGAAATATCACAAGAAGTTTCTAGGGAGCCTAATGAGTCTAAAGAGATTCTCTGCAGTGTCTAAACAGTCAAACCCATGGAAGCAATCATCAACCAGGGGCAGAGAAGATGAAGAACAGCTTCGGGACGCCATAGGCGGGGTTGCTTGGGTACCCGAAGGCAGATTAAGGGCTGCGAATGGGACTTTCTCTTCTACGATCGATGGGCGTGCCTACTTCTGTATCCACTGTACATGAAATAAGTTACTTACGAGTGTGCTATGACGGCTGCAGCATTACAACGATCGAACGCGCGCCGTCACCCTCGTAACGCAAAATGAGCTCTAAATCCGTTGCCATTCACATTGGAAAGTCATTGTCGACTGATGCTATTTGTGTTTGCCCGTTTATCGTGTCTCAAATGGATCGTCTGACAATATTCTATGGAACATGCATACGGACTCAATGAGAAAGAACCTCTCATTTTAATTTGCAGGTGGAAATCTTCCAGGCCGTGGGGAATCTCCTTCCGTGATAAGTTCGGGCTCTTCCTAATGCGAGTACTCCAAGCCCCAAGCCTGTGCCCATCGAGTAAGTATCCTAGACTCAAGATTCGAAGCCACTCGGGTACGGCTTTTTCAGACACCGGTCAGAAGTGGCAAAGACAGAAACGTGGGCCAATCCAAGATCAGCACGAATTGTAGGAGGGGGGAAGTCTTGGGCATCCTTCGCAGATGGCTGCATGTGACTTCTAATTCTCGTACGTTGCTCGTGACAAAAGAGGAAGAGGGAAGCCCGGTGAGACACAGCTCCAGCCGAAGGGCTAACGTAGCCTCGTGCAAAAGGACTGCCCGGGAATAGGGATGTTGTTTGCCTGCAAGTGGCGTCAACTGGTCTGTAAACGAGGACACCGGTCAAGGAAAAAGCAGAACGCTGTTGAACCGAGCAGGAGTATCGTGAACATCCAAAGGTAAAGGTGCGCGACCCGCTAAGCCAATCGCCTTGTATTCACTTTGCCCTGGTCTAGAATAAGTATAAAAGCTGTTGCGTTCACGATCACCAGAGAACCTATTTCTCAGCGGCTTTCAACCCTAACCGGCTTATCACAACTCTACCACCTTGAGCCTCACGAGCCAATCCTGAAGTCACGAAGACAAGATGCAGCTCATTTTCGCCCTCCTCGCCCTTGTGGCCTCAAAGACTGCGACTGCCGCCGCCGTGGACACAACACTCGCCCACCACCCCCTGCTCCCTAGGGATTATGCTGAGGGCGTCATCGTGACTGCCATCGACCCCGAGGATATCCCTGAGTACATTCGCAATGGCACTATCTCTGGCAACGCCAAATCCACCCGGGATCTTGTCAAGAGAGACCCCGGCGTCTATCTTTGCACCGATGCCTACTTCAGAGGATACTGCGTTCATATCAGCACGCCAGCTTATGTCTGCGGTGAGTCTTTCTGATCCATGTTATCCGTTTTTCCCTATGGATTGGCAGTGCTTGGCCCCTGTCTGGTGAATATGAATAGCTTTTTTATTTGGATACAAAGTCTAACATGATGCGCAGTCCCCCTTGCTGGGGACCTAAAGGACAGAGTCTCTTCAGTTGGTCCCGACAGCACCGTTGGCAATTGCCGCTTCAATTTGTACGTTGCCATCTTCGAATTAACACCATATTCCACGCTACTCGATTTGAGTTTGGAACGTTGGCCTCGGGATCAGTGCGGAAATGACACCAAGTTACTAACTCATCACCCCTCGCAGCAACGCGGGCTGTCCGGCCAATTCCTGCGATCATTTCGATGTGCGTTACCCAGGCTACGAAAACCTTAAAAATGTGCCGGCCGTGTGCGGTTACAATACGCCGAACGACAAGATTTCCAGCTACCAGTGCTTCAATTAGACCATCTTCTCGTCTCAGGCCGACCTCGTAGATTTGAGTGACGCATATACATGGTTGGTTTGAGGGTTGGTCGACTTCACTCATACCTACTAGGTAATTGGCAGGGGCTCTGTTGGGGCAGAGACCAATTGCTTGCGATATAACTTATGTCACTGCCGTCGTCCCGTGTAACACTGGCATATGACGACGGCCAGATGCGACTCATGTTCCTATCTTCCACGTTGAAATCCGTGGTCACCCATTTTTACATTCACGACGTTCTTTTACTACATATGTAGGCTTCCAGTTGATTATAAGGCAGACAGCATCTAGGTACCCCTATAACACATTTAGATGCTTTCGCCCCTGCTGATACTTCGATTTACCTATTGTGATTGAGATGAATCCAGAATGGTACGGTCTACGCAACGGACTCATTGTCCCCTCTAATTGACCGGCGAGGATTTAGGTCCTAATCCGACAAGCTCACATAACTAACTATTACCGTCTCGATGATCCGAAAGCCCGGACCACTCCTCGGACTGCTCCCTTGATTGCCAAACGTGCTTGGTATTCCTAGGACAAGACCGCACGAGGCTCTACTGGAGAGCGGAAAAATTCTGAGAGTGAACCTACCGGATGATGGCACATGGGATGTGCCCTGGTAGAGGCAATCACAGAAGATACCCACTGCACAGTAGTGGTACAGAAAATAACCACATCCTGACCGTTCAATGCACTACAGCTGAGGATATACCCGAAGGAAAGGATGGATTAAATTATGAGACCATTAAGTAGGGGCAAGGACGGCGAGTTTCGCCTCAGCTCCATCTCAAGTCCGTCTCATCATATATCGCTGTCGACTGTCTAGATTTCCGCACCGGTTCGATGTGATTACTAGCTACGAGTCACCCCAATATAGGACTGTGTACTTAGGGTCCTGCTTCACCTGGGCACCGTAATGCGCGCTATTGTGTGTTATGTTATCCCCCTCGAGTTCATAAATCGACCTCATAATGATAATAATGATGTTGAACAAGCATGCATTAACTATTTACACATCATTTATAGCCCAAAGTTTTCCATTCCGTGCCGCAGGAGATAGCTGTCTTCTACACCAAGGTACAAAAGTCATTGCTTCAAAAACGCAGATAAATGTTTGACAGGGTGGGTCTCAGAGGACGGCTATAAAAGAAACCCAGAAAGGCAGCGTTGACACCACACAGCCAGAAACCTCGGGCCGTATAAGTGATGATGTATAATTAATTCTACTCGACGACACAGTCCCGCACGGTGGCTTCATCCGCTACCAGCCTGAGCACCTCTGATGGCTGCGTCCACCCAATACCCTTCAGAAGGCCGAGGCGGAAGTAACGCCCGGTTTGGCTGATCCTGCACAGGACCAACGACTCTGGGATTTCATCTTCGCGTTGCGTGCCGAGAAACAACAAGCATGCCCCGACGAGTTCCCGCCGCTCGAGGCCGCCGTAGGTTTCATATTCCCTGCCGAAGCTTGCTGACATGGCGCCTGCCGAGTAGGGGACAAAGATACGCTGGAGCCTTTTCAAAGCCCCGTCCGATCCATACTCCGGGCCCCAGACGCAGTCAAGAACCGGCGCTCTCAGGGTGATGGACGACCCTGGTGCGACACGCCCAAACTGGCTGTTGTCAACATAACGCAGGTCCGCACTGACTAGTTTCACCCAGGCTTTTGAGTTCCACCACTGTCTCTGTGTCCGGATACGTCCCTGTACGGATGCCCAAGACCAAGACGGTGCAATATATTTTGAACTTGGTAGGCCAGATGGACCGTAGTCGATGTGTGGACCTGTTATCTCCTTGTCCAAGTCGAACATGATCCTCAGGTCCTGTTGTAGGGAGTCTGTCCACAGGCCGCAGATGTACTCGCCCTGTTGCTGCCAATGCGCTAAATGCTGAGCGATCGCAGCGATGGCAGGCAGTCGGTCGGTCGGCTGTGAGAGTTTCAGCTTGCTGTAGGATTCAACCATCCGCAACCACAGAGATTCCGTCAGACTCGTGATTGTTGTGATCATATTGTAGTGCTGCGATAATCTCCAAAAGCGCTCAGCAAATACACGATTGTGGTCGTCCCATGAGGGCAGCAAGTACGTTTCTTCCTCGCATGAAGCTTCTCTTCGGCAGTCCCATGCCAATTCCTCGCGGCCGAAGAACAGCACACGCGGGGACACGAGCCGTTCTTGGAATGTCCACGCCCTGGTGAATAGGGGGTAATGGATTCGGTTCATATACTGTAGCTCGAACTGCGAATCAAAGTACCAGCTTTCGTTTGGTACCTTGTATGCTTGAACGTGGTATTGCCCCCCCAAGAAACCCAGGATCAGCAGTGGGAGCAGCGAGCCCTGCGGCCGCCGAGAAAATAGGCCCTCATGGCTGTCATGGGCGTGCACAGCGGCAGAGGTGACATGTGCGTTGGAGTACACTGAGTGCATTTGCGTAGACTCCCTTTGCCAGTCCTTCTCGTCGCCTTGAATGATACACATTGAATCGATCCAAAGGTACTCCAGCCCGAGTTTCCTAGCAAAGACAGCAGCGTCACGGAATGTCCGTGGGAGGACATCCCATGGGATGCCCCTCAGCTGCGACTCATAGTTCGCATTTGTGGTGAGACAAGGAGGCCATCTGTCCTGGCTGCCCCAACAATGGCTGAGAGCAACGTACTTGGCGCTGGAAGGCACGCTTTCTCTCGGCCGCAAAATGAGCCCGTCGACGGGACCGGGTGGAATATAAAGGAGCCTGGCAGGGGTATAAGAGCCTCCTGCTTTCGACTTGTTGAGTGAATGGCAGTTGTCATGTTCATGATCGCACTCATTCATGCGGTCTCTCGCCCAAGCCACCGAAGGTTCCGACCCCGTGTCGAGTGATGGGAGTTGTCCAGGTGCGCGTCCAAACATGCCAGGAGGGGCCGATGCTGGACCAACTGCCATCAATTTCCGGCGGGGATCAACTGGCGCGTCCCCTTTCTGTGGCTTCGATGCAAATGCCAGCAGTGGTCCCCCCCTCCAGTCAAGTTTGAAAGAATCGTACTTGCCGCCATCCAGTTTCTGCAAGAAGACCAATAGGACCGTGCAGCACATACGGCCCTTGCCCGCCGACGAGGAGAGATTGGAATTGGTAATGACCCTCAAGTGGTCCCAGTCGTCCACAGCCTTCTCCGTGGTCTCAGGCCGAATGAGCAAATGGTCCCAAATCCCATCCCACAGGCAATTCGGGCACCATTGGTCGCGTGGCCTTTCGATGTCTCCTCGCCAGTCGTCTGGCAGGTCAATATGCTGAAGCGGCGCTTCGTCAGTCTTTGGAGCTTCGTGCGCAGCGTGGGCACCTGACGCCATCGGGAGGTGGCGTGTTGCCGGTCAACTGGTAGGGTTGAGCCACAAGTTGGCAGAGAAGATGGAGGGAAGGTCGGCTCAGTCGAAGACGCGGATGCTGTATTTGTCCAGATCTCGCTGGTGAGCCAGGAAGAGAACTCATGCACCGTCGACGACGGCCGAGTTTGTGATGTTCACCGCGGATTGGATCTCGGACTGATCCTCAGACACTACTTCGCTGGGACGCGTTAGAAGCTGACAACCGGAAGGGCTCCTTGCCTCTCGGCAGTCTTCACTTGCCTGATTGATGTGTATTAAAATCGAGAGACTGACTGCGAATCCATTAGACTCCACTTTGTCCAAAATGCCGAGATTCCTTGCCTCGAGATGAGCTGGCTCGAGAACTGTTGGCAGCCTCCAGGTTCCATCTCCCCGCAGCCGCCAGGTCATATCGTAGTCCTGATCTGGCAATGGCTCCATGGGTCATGCATTCCCCCGTAGGTGCCGAGACTCATCGTTCGGACAAGCATCCCAACAATGCAAGGCTGGTTGTTCATTACTATACTCGAGTATGGCAAACTGGTGATCGCGGGGGGTGGTGTTCCAAAGTCCATCACAGACGGATTCAATGAGTTTGACAGCATGGAGACGTCGAAAGTCTCGAAACATGCTTCTCACCCGATAGCATGACGCGCTTTGCAGTATCCTCACTGCCGTGCACGATGATATGCTACCGTCTACCAACCTTGCAGCGCGATACGATGGGCATCGACTTCATCTGTGACGATCTCGTAGCAGGGTTGACGACACGACCGTTGCGAGACAAAGGAGACTTCTCACGCACGCAACGCAGCATCCAAGAATCTCCCAGGCCGGCTGCGACGGCAAACCCGAAACCTCGTATACCATAAAGCCATTTTCGACTCGCAGGTTCAGGAAGTAAACATCGCAGGCAGGCAGTTGTGTTTCGTCGGCGGCAAGACTCCAAGGGGATGGAAGGCCTCCCGGGAGGCAAAAGCAGCAAATACGAGCAAAAGCTTGACGGGGTGGTCCCTTGGCAGGGTTGCCGACTGAACGGCGCTCGCTGTGTGTGAGTGTGTATGCAGGTTGTATGTGTGTGGACTATGCCCCGTGCAGACCCCTGGAGGGGTGTCATTGGCCCCGACCTGCAGGTCAACTGGTGTGGTGTTCCTGATCCGCAGATCTCGGGGGGCCATCTTGGGCAGGCAAGAGGGCCGGGACCAGACCAGACCCGACAGATCATGGAGCCAGATAGACGAGAGTGCAGGCCGTGCTATGCCTGAGCTGATCGGCCATCCATCCGGAAGCAGGCGGAGGCGGCGGGCGGGCTGGCTAGCTCGGTCAGCACAGCCCGGCGGGTGGGAAGAGATTTTTTTCTTCTTGTTGCATGTGTTGTCGTCTTCTGCATCCGGGCTGAGACATGCAGAGAATCTCGTAAAAGACATGTGCCCAGCCCAGCGACTAGGGAAACGTGGGGAGCTCCAGGGGCTATTCTTAGGCGAGGATCGACCAGTTGGGCCCGGGTTGCAGCTTGTTCACCCCACCATCTCAGCAGCTCAGCCCCTTTTTTATCCTGCTGGGTTCCCTGAGGCTGCGAGACTGGTGAGGCGGGCATCAGACGGGACTGTCAAGATGAGGCAGGGGTGATGGGCAGAACTAGTGGCTGGCCCGGACCTGCATTGTCCCTCATCTGAGCAGACCTGCTGGAGGGTTGCATCGCATCGAGATTGGTACGATGGTAAGGGCTTGTCTTGGGGTGTCCTGGCTGCCCCTGGGCGATTGGCTCACAGGGTGCAGGTCTTGGTCGGGAGTTTTGACGCCCAGGATGCGGATTGCCGTTGCTGGCTTTGTCCGGGCCTTGGTTGTTGTTGGACGGGCGTGTCGTCATTATCCAGAAATCGGCTGTGGTCGGCCAACATATGAATATGAAGTGTGGTTTAATCCCGGACAAACCACAAACCACAAACCACACCCATAGTGCGCGTATATATACGAAGTCGGCTTCGGCGTCAGGGGGAAGCGAGTTCTGTGCAGCCGCCCTAGATAACATTGATGCAACAGTGTGACAGCTACGGGTGACCCTTCAGCCAAAGAGCATGTTCGGCGACGCAGCCGGGTTGACACGAGGAGCAGTTTGCTGGGGCCTGGGGCCTAGGGCCTGGGGGCGAGGCTGAGGAGGCCCACAGTTGTAGTGTACGAGTCGGAGCCGACACGGGTCCAAAGAGGCGGTAAGGCAAGTGTCTCAATGTCGACGCTGCTTGGATGTCGACCAGTAATTTGTAAGATGCATCAACACTGCAGCAGTGTTCCGTTATCTTTCGGTGTGCACATCGTATTGGAATGGGCAAGACTGTGAGACAGGGCCAGCAAGACTGAGCCCAAGACTGGCAGATCAGCCGGATAGAGACCGCGAGCCAACAGAACTGCCAGTGTTGTTGTTGCCTTCGAAGGGGAAGGATTGGAGGATGGCAGGCAGGCAGGCCTTCAGTTCAGCCTCAGAGGGACTTCAGGAGCAGAGAGGCTGGTAAGCCTCGAGGGGTCAGATCATTGATATTCCGAATTCATCCTAGAACCAACCGACCTTTGCCCAACCCCCACGGGTCTGGGTCTCTAGTCTGGGTCTGCTCAAGTGCTCTTCTGAATGTCGGGCCGTGCCTGGCGGTCGATGTTTCTATCTGGATCTGGAGCTGGTCTGGCGTCATTGCTCGGGCCTCTTTCTGCCAGGGATTCCAGGGATTCTAGCCTCCTGTGACAGCTCTGATCACCATGGGGACAAAGAGAGCTTATCGGCAGCACAGAGACAGGAGAATTCCATAGGAAAGGGGCCAATATATTGGAATGCAATATCTCGGCAAGCATGTGGATGAGAAGCTGACGAGATTGGACGGACGGATGGACGAGGTCACAGGAGAGGCAGCAAAGCCAAGGGGATTGATTGAAAGATGCACAAGAGTGAGGTGATGACATAGAAGAGCCTGTTTTAGATGGCTGCTTACTTACCTAGGTAGGTACTTACTTACTCTACCGTTACGAGTAATCACCAGCAACAAGGAAGGGCAGTTGCCTGTAAGATCAGGGGTAGAATAGTTTATGGTTTATACCATCCTCAGGTGATGGGTCTGCATCAATTAACCAGCACATTAACCAGCTCATTAACCAGCACAAGGCGGCGTTCAGTGTTGTTGTGTTGGGGGAAGGGGCCCTGGAAGAGCAGCGTCATCGGCAACAGGGGTCCGCTCCAGCTTCCCACCTTTTCTGGAGGGATACGAACCCTGAGCGACCTGAGCGACCTGACAAGGGCTGGGCTTTGGGCGTCTGCCGGCTTCTTAGCTGCTTTGTGAGAGGGGTTGGCAGGCAGGGGATGAGGGGGAGGGGGGAAGGGGAGGGGGTCGGTAGCAAGTGAGGAGGAAGGAGGTGGTGGGAGCTGTGCAGCTGCCATGCACGTACCATAGCACGCATCGACCCCTGTCCATCCCACTGGGAAGCTGCAGAGGGCAGGGCCACCTCCAAAACAAACCCACGTGTGTTGTTGACCTTGGGTGGGTGTTATTATTGGAATTGACTGTCTGGTCTGGTCTGAATGGCAGAGAGACCACTTGAGAGACAGACTGAGAAGAAGGGCCCCGATTCCCAGCCCCATTAAAGAACAATCCCATCCCATCCCCCTGAAGCTAAATACCCTTTTCCCATCCAGCTGGCCTTTGTTCTGCCTTCCCTCTCTCTCGTTCTTAACTCACACTTACTCACTGCTCTCCCAACTCCCTCCTGTTCTTCCTTCTCCCACGACAACTTGCTGTGTCCCTCCCTCTCTACCGCCACCCGCCCACCCTCTCTTTCTAGCCTTTGATACCCATCTCGACTCTGCCACCCGGCTCGACTCGACTCGACTCTGCTCTGCTCTACCCACGCAGTCTTGTTGCTCAAACCGCGCGGCTGGATTACCCACCAGTTCTGAATATACTACAGAAGACAGACACGGCAATTGTTTGTTCAATTTGACAAGATGTGGTATGTACAGCACAACTTCAACAACAACATTTATACGAGCACAAGGAAGCACAAGGAAGCACACCAACACACTGGGGAAGAAGAGGAGGAATACCAGCATGCTCTCTGCCCACCCGCCCAGCGTTCTGGTCCGTTTCGCGCGATTGGACACACTCGCATCGACCGTCCGATCGACTGTCAACTGCCTGTCAAGTGTCTGTCAACCGTCAGCCGCTTTGGTCCCCGCGAGAGCGGAAATGGGCGCTGGTGGCAGCTGAGACGGCCAACCGGAGCTTGCCAGAGCTCTGGGAACCGGGCCGGGCCAGACGACAGAGCTCGTATTGCATGGGCCACAAGAGCGAAGCGCCTTTCGATCCGTGGGGGCATTCATTTGGTGACCAATTGCTGACTTGTGTCTTTTCAACCCACAGTGGCATCTTTGGCTACGTCAACTACCTGGTGGAGAAGGACAGGAAGTTCATTGTTGACACACTCATCAATGGTATGTGGCCCCCTTCTTCCAGATCCCGCCCAGGCCAGCCTAGCTGTGCCAGTTGGGTCGGCGCTTGTTGGTTTGGGCGTTTGGGCTGGCATGTGAGCGAGGCTAGCAACCAGCTGTCTCTGCTGGAGCTTCCGCTTCCTGGCCCAACAACCGGGAAGCCAGCGCCATTCCGCGCCCGCGCCATCCAACAGCTCTTAGCCCTCGCTCCCCTGCAGCCCGCGCCGCCTCTGCACTACCCCTGATTCGAGGGCGCCTGCGAGGCCATCAACCAAACGCCTGTCCGTGACTGCGCACGGCAGCTCAAGCCCCCAGCCCAAGCCCCCCTTAGCCATAGCACCAGCGACCAACAATTGCGAGCCTGAAGACTGACTCAAATCCGCCCTCATTGCAGGTCTCTCCCGTCTCGAGTACCGAGGATACGACTCGGCTGGTCTGGCCGTCGATGGCGACAAGAAGAACGAGGTCTACGCCTTCAAGGAGGTCGGCAAGGTCGCCAAGCTGAGGGAGCTTGTCGACGCCGAGAAGCCAGACCCCACAAAGATCTTCGACTCACACGCAGGAATTGCCCACACCCGGTGGGCAACCCACGGCCCTCCCTCGCGCCTGAACTGCCACCCTCACAGGTCAGTAGCCCTAGGATCCTTTGGCAGTAGCTATCTGAAGAAGCATCTGCGACTATCCCGAGCAGGCGAGGCAAGGCCGGCTGACTGACGACCGCCCCAAAACAGGTCTGACCCCAACTGGGAGTTCTCCGTCGTCCACAATGGTATCATTACAAACTACAAGGAGCTTAAGACTCTCCTCCAGGCCAAGGGCCACAAGTTCGAGACCGAGACCGACACCGAGTGCATCGCCAAGCTGGCAAAGTACATCTACGAGAAGCACCCTAACCTGGGCTTCGTCGACCTGGCCAAGGCTGTCATCTCGGAGCTCGAGGGCGCCTACGGCCTGCTCATCAAGTCCATCCACTACCCCCACGAGGTTGTCGCAGCCCGTAAGGGCTCCCCCCTCGTCATTGGCGTCAAGACCCAGCGCCGCATGAAGGTCGACTTCGTCGACGTCGAGTACGCCGACGAGAACGCTGCCCTCCCGGCCGAGACCGCCTCGCAGAATGCCGCCATGAAGAAGGCCACCAAGACCTCGGACGGCCTCCTGGCCCCGACCCTGCTCGGCGCCCCCGACAAGTCCCTGCTCCACCGCTCCCAGTCCCGGGCCTTCATGACCGACGACGGCATGCCCATGCCCGCCGAGTTCTTCCTCTCCTCCGACCCCTCGGCCATTGTCGAGCACACCAAGAAGGTTATGTACCTGGAGGATGACGACATTGCCCACATCCACGAGGGCTCCCTCAACATCCACCGCCTCAAGAAGGCCGATGGCAGCAGCAACGTCCGCACCATCCAGACCCTGGAGCTCGAGCTGCAGGAGATCATGAAGGGCAAGTTCGACCACTTCATGCAGAAGGAGATCTTCGAGCAGCCCGAGTCCGTCGTCAACACCATGCGTGGTCGGCTGGACGTCGAGAACAAGAACGTTACGCTCGGTGGTCTGCGCTCATACATAAGCACCATCCGCCGCTGCCGGCGTATCATCTTCATCGCCTGCGGCACCTCATACCACAGCTGCATGGCCGTCCGCGGTGTGTTCGAGGAGCTGGCGGAGATCCCTATTTCGGTCGAGCTGGCGTCCGACTTCCTGGACAGGCAGGCGCCTGTCTTCCGTGACGACACGTGCGTGTTTGTCTCGCAGTCGGGTGAGACGGCCGACTCCCTGATGGCCCTGCGATACTGCTTGGAGCGCGGCGCATTGACCGTCGGTATCGTGAACGTGGTCGGCAGCTCTATCAGTCTGCTGACCCACTGCGGTGTGCACGTCAACGCCGGCCCGGAGATCGGTGTCGCGTCCACCAAGGCCTACACCTCCCAGTTCATCGCCATGGTCATGTTCGCCCTCTCGCTCAGCGAGGACCGCGCTAGCAAGGCGCAGCGCCGGGTCGAGATCATGGAGGGCCTCGGCAAGATCTCGGAGCAGATCAGCGAGGTGCTGAAGCAGGATGCCGCCATCAAGGAGCTCTGCGGTAAGGTGTTCAAGGATCAGAAGTCCTTGCTCCTGCTTGGTCGTGGATCCCAGTTCAGCACAGCCCTCGAGGGCGCCCTCAAGATCAAGGAGATTAGCTATCTCCACTGCGAGGCCGTCATGTCGGGTGAGCTGAAGCACGGTGTGCTGGCCCTGGTCGACGAGAACCTGCCCATCATCATGATCCTCACTCGCGACAACATCTTCAAGAAGAGCTTGAACGCCTACCAGCAAGGTACGTAAAGGAAGGCCGAGCCCTCGCTCTCGCAACATGTCACGTCCCATGAATAATTCTTGTACTGACTGAAATTTGTAACAGTTGTGTCACGTGGTGGCAAGCCTATTGTCATCTGCAACTCTGGGGACTCCGAGTTCAGCACCAGCCAGGCTCAGACGATCGAGATCCCCAAGACGGTTGACGTCCTGCAGGGTCTCCTGAATGTCATCCCCTTGCAGCTGATTGCCTACTGGCTGGCGGTCATGGAGGGTCTCAATGTCGACTTCCCCCGTAACCTGGCCAAGTCGGTGACAGTCGAGTAAGTGGGCCCTTCTGGTCTTGGGCTCTCATTTGCATGCGTTGGATGTTCTAGGGTTGGGGTTTTGCATACCTGATCGGTCTTTGAAGAAGATGGGCGGGCATGTGATTCGGAGTTGGTGCTTGCTTTTACAAGTTGGTGGAAGGTTTGTCAAAGGAATGGAAAGCATTCAACCATGTGAGGCCAGGTACCAACAGGCGGGGACACGGATGAGAGCAAAACCACAAAGGCAGGGCGTGACGGCGAAGCCCGGCCCCCTCCCGGGATGCCTGTATTACGGTGTGCATTCTGCTGGATGACCATTTTTCTAGAGTAATGAAGGAAGGGGGCAAGCGGAATACCGTGATAGTTTTGTAGACAGACCCAGACGCTTTTCAGGAGTGCTCACGAATCGAGCAGGCTTCACCATGTCATGAAATGTTCGTGGTGTTTCGTGATCTTGCGAATGCCTTTGTTTGCTATTACGCAGTCTTGAACTGTTGGTGCTGGATAAGGGCAACTCAACTCCGTCTTGCTCCGTGCCGAGTGTCCGAGTGCCTGGTTTTCACAGACTTCCACTAGCTCATTACTGTGCTTGGTCGGGCGATAGATAGGAGGCGTGCGTGGAACGATACGCAAACTGGCGATGAGCCCTTTAAAACCCGAATGACGAAGCAAGTGACAGACGTCTGCTAATTTCCCTGATAGAAAGTGTGTGGCCCAGAGCATTTGAGCGAGCGGGAGAGCCAAAACCCATGAACCGCACAACAGGTGATGGCAAGGCATGGTAGGATGCGTCCATTCGTTCATGGCGAGGCCGCTCGGCCAGGTCCTGCCAGGGTGGCTCGCTGGCTGGTTGGCTCGCTGGCGAGTCGTAGGCATGCTGCTCGCTCACGTTCGACCTCGTGGTTCCCATTCAAAGTCATCTGGATCCTGTCTCATCAACCCGAGGATGCAATTCATTTCTGCAATCTCGGAAATGTCTAGACATACACAGCAAGCAAAGCCACCAAGATTCTATTCATCCGCCCTGCCTGGCAACCATGACTGGCCCCCTCCCACCGCACGTGTCTCCACCACTCCATTTGGCCCAACATCCTACACATCCTGCGTGCCGTACCCCTTGATCCTGTCCGCAAAAGCCCAGCTCTGGTCCTCGAGCTTCTCGTCGTAGCTGATGTCGACGCCGTCGCGCGTGACGACGGCGAGCGAGTACCCGTCCCAGGAGCGGGCGTCGCGGTAGTACAGCACCTTCATGCAGTCGCGGATGACCTGCACGGCCTGCTCCCGCGTCAGCTTGGCGGCGTCCTCCTCGGTGCCGGCGTAGCGGCGCATGATGGGCTGCGCGAGCATGGAGCCGAAGCCCGTGGCGAGGGAGGGGGAGGAGAAGACGGTGCCGCGCAGGTCCGCCGCCGCGAGGAAGGGCTTCCCCGTGGAGGAGCTGAAGCCGGCGACCAGGACCTGGTTCCAGAGGGGGTCGAACTTGTTGCGGCGGTGGTAGAAGAGCTTGGCGAGGTACTTGTGCAGGTTCTCGGCGCTCAGGCCCGAGAGCGGGTGGCCCTCGTCCGTGGCGGGGCCGGCGCCGGGGGCGGCGTCCCCGGAGGCGGTGGCCGCGCCGCCGCCGTAGGCCTCGTCGATCTCGAGCTCGCCCAGGTGGCGGTCCAGGTACTGCATGTCGCTGACGTCGCCCGAGAAGCCGACGACCGAGGTGCCCGCGAAGGGCCGCAGGCGGCGGATGTCGGTGAAGCGGGCGAGGGAGCCGTACGAGGCGAGGTTGTCGGCGGCCAGGACGACGCCGTCCCGGAACTTAATGCCCAGAACCGAGGTCCCCGTCACGGCGGGGCTCTGCGTGGCCGTCTTCGGGGCCGAGTGGTTCAGGTAGGTGTGGTCGTAGGCGCCGTAGACGTCGTCGCGGGGGCGGCCCCAGGCCTGGGGGCGGTGGTCCATGGTGTGGGCGTGCGGCTTGTGTGTGTTCTGGTTCAGGAGGAAGAGAATCTGGGGGTGTGGTTCGGATGCGGGATAGGTCTCGTGGGTGGCTGATTTGTGGGTGTGTATCGGGTTGAGGGTTTGGTTGGTGATGGTCTGCTTGTCTGTCTGTCTGTTTGGAGGAACGACGTCAGCCTGGGTGGTCTAGCTTTCAGTGGAGCTGACCTGGGGCCGTCTGGATGGAAGATGGATTGAGCTGCAGCTGAGATGTTCGGCATTGAGGCTGGCACTTACATGGTTGTAAAAGGCGAGACGGCGACAGAGCAGAAGAGCAGATCGGGATCGTGGTGGTGGTTGTGTTTGGAGATGGAGACGTTTGGTCGACACTGGCCGCTCGGGGAGCTCTCGTTCAGCCTCCAAGCAAGCAACTGGGGGAGCTGTCGTGTTCAGGTGCTGCCTCCCAGACGCAGCAGGGGCCTAAGCCTACACTAGCAGCCTGCGCGGACCCTTGGCCAATGGGAAGCTGGACGAGGACAGGTCCATTCAGCCTCGACCGCTTATCTAATCGGGGAAGGGTACGTACTCTTGGGTACCTGTTTCTGAGCATGAGCCCGATGAATTGATCATGTCCTTCTCAGCACCGGCCTTCATACCTTTGCCCTATATTCAACCTTGCTCTTCACGATTGTACGCAGTTGGCTTGAGATCGGCCCGCGACCCTACGTACGGTGACTATGGCGCTACTGGTTGGCTATGGCAGTAGCGACGAAGAGGAAGACGAGGTTCGGTCACAAGATGTGCCAGCTTCGGTACGGTCTCGCACATGCTCGAAAGGGTATTCCATGTCGCCCCTTGAAGATGAATAACTGACGTGTATTCAGGTACCCAAAGATAAGTCCAAGAAGCCCGAAGTAGAACCCTCAGAGGAGAAGACTGTGACGGAGAAGGAGGTCCACATCTCACCACCACAACCACCATCACAACTCAACGCGGAGCAGCCTGGTCCACCATCACAATTGGGACCAACGTTGCCGCCATCCGCAGCCACCATGGGGCCCAGCCTGCCCCCGGAAGATGAAGCAGAGGCTTATCCGGAGCAAATGGACGAGGGCCTGGACCAGGAGACGCAAGGAGACCAGAGCCAACCGCCATTATCACCATACTCAGCCAACCGCACGCTGCTGCACCAGCTCACCCTCCCCACAGTCCCAGACATGGACATCCCCCCATCATCACCCCCGGGCTCCCCCTCGTCAGACGCAAGGCACGCCGCCCTCACCGCAAAGTTCGACAAGTTCCTCGAGCTGAAGCGCACCAAGGGCGTGCACTTCAACGCCCGCATCGCCGACTCGCACGCCTTTCGCAACCCGGAGCAGACCGACAAACTGCTGGGCTTCATCGGCATCGACACAAAGTTCGACAGGGACGCCGGTACTGGCCCGGGCCAGTACGCCACCACGCTGCCCTCGGACCTGTGGGACCCGGCCGGGTTCCCGGCGTGGGCTTACCGCGGGCAGCTTCGCCGGACGCAGGAGAAGGTTGCCAAGGAGAGGGCGCGGGCGCAGGGGGAGGCGGTGCAGTTTGTCCCGGCTGCGGAGCCTTAGGTTGTGGATTTCGTGATGTGTTCCGGAAGGGGCAGCGACATATTTATCGATGGGTGGTTGGGTAATACCATAATCATTGAAGGGGTGGAGACCGAAAAGCCGACTTCTGAATAGTGGCATGGCAGACTATCATCCAAGACATGCCGTGGAGCCCGTCGATGGGGTTCAAAAGCGACCCTTGGAGGACCGCAAATGGGCATGAAGGGAATGATGGCGCATGGGAGCAGTGATCCGGACATGCCCAACTCACGGGATCGAGTAGCGAAGCGAAACCCCCAATGAAGACGCTGACGGAGACGCAGACGGGCATAAAACGCGGTCGCGGATGTGCGTCGGGCGGAGCCGGAGAACCTGCTCAATGTGGTGTCTGCTGGATGGGTGAGATCGTCAGTCGTTGGACTTGGATCAGAGACCTCACGACTTGACCAGGTGGAGACCTTTAGTACGTTCGCCCACTTTACAAACACAACAATCTCGGCGACAAGAGGGTCACTGGAACGGAGACATGATTTCAATTTACACTGAACAGATTTGGAATCGATTTATCGTCAGGTATGAGTGCACTGGTCTACGCTCGGCGGCGTGACTGCACCAAAAGAAGATATATATGCAGCGAAACATTTCGCACCGGTTTTCAAAACCTGTCATATCGTCCAAAGAGACGACTCACAATCATCTTCGAGATCTCATATGTCTCTAGCCACCCGATTGATCCGCTTGACGACGCACGATTAAACATCTAAGCACCGCGCGATGCCTGCCCGCACATGACAGACTGCCTTCCTCCCATTCAAACCTACGTGGCCCGACTCTCTCCGCCAATCATGCACATACGACGCTCAAGAGACAAACGCCATCCCGGCTCTCCTCGCGTTGGTGTTGGAGCACGTGATGGTGAGCCCCAGCGCCTCGAGGTCGGCGCCGACGTCGATGGGGACGCTCTGGTTGGTGGAGGCGAGCGAGTCGCGGTAGTAGGTGAGCACCTGGCCGTTGTTGATGACGTTCTCGCCCCGCAGCTGAAAGGGCAGCACGCCGTCCTCGCAGTAGGGCCGCTGCTGGATCACCTGCAGGATGGGCGTCTGCGAGACGTTGGCGTGCATGGTGAAGTTGTTTATCCCCGGGCGCAGGACCATGTTGTCCACGAAGACGCGGCCGATGTCCTGTCCCAGGAGGTAGTTGATGAAGGTCGTGTTGCCCTGCGAGGGTTTCGGGTCGTGTCAGCCTTGCGCACCCGTTGTGCGATTAGTGGGATNGGGGAGGAGGGACATACGATATCGAAGGTCAGCAGCGAGACGTTGGGGATGGCCACGATGCCGAAGAAGTTGTCGCCGTTCTCATCCGGGGTGAGCTCGACGCGGGACTCGGGCACGGTGGTGCCGTCCAAGTTGTTGAGGCCCTTGATCTCGACGACCTTCTTGAAGTGGACGGGGTACTTGCGCGAGATGCCGGTGACCTTGAGGTGGGTGTCGCCCTCGACGCTGACACGCAGCGTCTCGTTGACGAGGACCCACGAGTTGAAGACGGTGAACGCGTCCATGTCGAGGATGTCGACGAACTGCGTCAGGTTGACGGCCGACTGGGACGCCGACGTGGTCTGCGGGAACTGCAGCCGCGCGAAGGGCGTCTGCGGCGCCCAGTCCTCGAGGAACATGACGCCCTCGAACGGGTCGATGACGGCGTGGATGCTGTCGTCGGCCCGCAGCGTGCTGTTGATGGACATGGTGAAGTTCTCGGACTGCGCCTGCGTCAGCGTGATGCCCTGGATGGTCAGGCTGGCGCCGTCCACACGCTGCTGGGCGATCTTGGGCACGGCGACGAAGAATCTGGGGGTCGGGGATGATATGTCAGCCTATGTGTCGCCTAGACACCATAGCTCCGGCAGGAGGATCTATGGAGCCGGAGTTGTGGTTTTCTCCCTCCACTCACTCAGTCACCTCCGGAACATCCAAAGCCGCTCACTGAGATGAGTGTTCGGATGAGATGAGCACTTACATCAAGCATAGCACCAGGGCCGTGATCGCGAGCACGATTATGAGGTGCACCCACCACCACCTCGCACAATGCCTCTTCAGCTTCTGGCCCTTTGTGAGCCCCCCGGTCTTCTCCGCGTGCTCATAGACACGACCTCCCTTGTCCGACATGGTGATGGCCGGCAGGATCTGGTCCTAGTCCTCGCTCTGGTCTCCGGCGGATGAGTCCCTCCTTGCCGCAAATTTCTTCTTCTTCTCCTGCTTCTTCCTCCTGTCGCGGCGGCGGCTGGCCTCGACTTCCTCCTCAGAGACGACGTAGTGGCCCCTGGTCTTGCTGAATATCCCGCGCGACGGAACCCCGGCGCTGAGGGGTGGCAGGTCAGCCGGGTCTGTTGCTGGCGGCAGGGACCGGACGAGCGAGTCTAGCCCTTCCGAGTGCGAGTCGCGGAACTGGTGTGGTGGAGGAGGAGGGGGCGACGGGGACGGTGCCTCGACGAATAGTCCTCCTGTGGGCTGCCTTTGGAGACCTGCACCTGGCCTCTGCTGGTGTTCACGGTCGTGCTGGCGTGGCGAGTCCCGTCGTTCGAATACGTACGTATTCTTCGTGAGGGTGTTCCTGGTCCTGCTTCTGCCTGTCCCGATATCCTTCGGAGTGGCGTTGTGGTGAGGAAACCCTTCTATCAGCGGGCCCTGCAGGATGTCGTGCCGTGACGGCCCGTTCCCGAGCTGCTGGAAGACTGATGTATAAGACGGCTGTGGGCGTACCGAGTGCCTTGGTGAGTATATGTCCGGGCGCTCTGTGTGATCTACCGGCGGTGGTGAGGAAGACTTCTCATTCATAAGAGCATCGGGGCTACGGCTGTCCCTGGTGCTGCTGGGTGCCGGGCTGGGGCTTATAAGAGAGTCAAGGAGTCGCAGCGGCAGGCTTCCAATTTCCCCTCGGGGCATCACAGGGTGTCAAAGTATTAGGCGTGATCCTTGGACGAAAGAGAGAGTCCTGGTCGGCGGCGTCCCGAGGCGGAGAATTGCCCGAATAGGTGACGGGGACCAAGAGATAGATTGGGACGACAATCTTCGTTTTTGTAATTGGCATCGGCGAACGCCTTTTTTGGGTCTCGTCTGGTCCTTTTTCTCCTTATTAAATTATCAATTGGAACACCTGTCAGTGTAGTAGGTAGCTCATGTCGTTGAATTACCGCGGGACAACGGTACGCTACCTAAGGGCTGGGCCGGAGTGGGAAGCATGTGGCCGGGGATGGTTACATTTATGTTACTGATCGGTCTATTACTCCGGCGGTATGGGTGTCCCATGTCGGCGCTACGTGGCCCCTCACCCCCTCAACCCCCAGCAAAGTAATTGACTTCAAGCATTGGCAAGGCAAGCCATGCAGCAGCTGCTGCGTTGATGGGTGACCGACCGACCGACCGACCGATTGATGACTTGATTGACCCTCCCGGGGACGTCCTGCTTCTCGACGAGTGTGACGGTCGAAAAAGAAAAATCCATACCATCCCGTTTACGGTAGGAGAGGGAGAAAACCAATTTTGTGGCACCCTACAGCTTGTCCAGTGAGAAACGCGGGATCGACGTATGACAAGGTAGGTCCGAATACATAGTAGGGCCACGGCAAGCACAAAGACAAGGGAGGCCGCTCGGAAGCACAACAAGAGAGTATGCATGTACTTACGAAGAAACGCTGAAGAATGTGCGCAGAAGTCCCCTAATCACCGCGTTGCCCCACGACAGCTCACCGTCTCGCACCGCACCTGGTCGCCGGGACGTGACGGTGACGAGGTGTGACCCGTGTGACGGGCAGAAAAAGGGCCGAGGAGGGTGGATGCTACGGTATGATGGAATGGCTGGAATGAGGGTGCCCGGCCGACTGGCAGGGCCGAGGGTCAGCTGCTTTTCTCCCGATTGTTCTTTTTGTTGATATAGCCCCGCCCAGATATACGAACAGGAAAGTGAATGTGAATACTGAACTGGTGCCCGCATGCCGCATGTGCCGCGCTGTGCAGGCCAGGGCTGACGATGATGATATCAACAGCTAATAGAGTTGAGATGAAATGTCACCCGGCAGTCTGATCGCCTCTCCGTCTTGTTCCTATTTCACCTCTGCCACTCTGTCGTGGCCTTCATTCTCAGGGCGATGCCCCTCCTCTTCGGGGGGTCATAACATCAGCTGATTGAGGTCATATCCCAGAGGCAAATTCATGCCGTCTTCCCTGCCGTTCGTCTCAGCTTTCCCAAGTGAGCTCGCTTGCTTGCGCCTCCTCGTGTCCCCCCACCCCCTTCACCCTCTCGCTCTCTCGGCTGTCATTTTGTCCTTCTGCAATAGCCGTGCTATAATCCGCGCTCCACCCGCCCGATCGCCCTTCGGCCCCGCGGGCTTCCACACTCGTAACAAAAAAGGTCGACTCGCGTGATCTGATCCGCCAATGCTCGACCAGGACCAGCCTTAGGGCAGGTCGCAACAAGCATCATTTTAGGGTGCCTGTCACCGGCCGCATTAGGGCCCAGCTTACCCCATGGAGGACGGCCAGGAGTGCCGCTTCGAGAATAATCACTGGCCGATCCCATGCAAGAACTTGCATATAGCGTCTCCCCCCCAGCGCCCCATATTCCCCCGCACCAAGACGGGCACACGCAGGGATGGGTGGGGCCTTCTCTCGCTCTCTCCACCCTCCCAAAAGCTTTTATCGAATTTGCCTGTGCTTGGCCCTGGAACAATAACTCATTATGAAACTCTATTGGGCCGTAGCTGGCCATCCAGCCCGGCGAGGGGGCTGAATGTCCGAGGCAGCTTGTGACATTTCGCGGCTTACACGCTGGCATGTGTATGTTGGAGAAGCCCTGTGCCGGGTTTTGGGGGAAAGCATGTGAGCTACTTTTTGCCTCGTTTCCCACAGCTTGGCTTGACAATTGAGCCGACCAGGAGTCCCGCCAGTGTGCGCAGGATAATTATATCACGCCCAGGCTTGGGATTTATCGTCTTATTTCATGTGCCTTGGCCCCATTTCTGTTACGCATCGACGATCTGACAATTGCAGCCCACGCAGGGTCCGACACCTGTCTCGTGTCGACAAGCAGGACATCTCGGCCGAGGAGCTCCAATGGCGGCCGGCAAACGAAAACCCTAACTGACGTCCTCGAGTCCCTTTGTTTTGCTCGTGCAGAGCGGGCACTGGGACACTTTCAGCCGTGGCGCCCGAGCCGGCACCTGGGCGGTTGGCCATGATGGGACGACGAAATCAATGAGCTCAGCCGAAGCCCAGCTCGCTAATTAGCGCGTGGACATGACTTTTGTGTGTGCCTGCATCTTAGTTATGTGGCCTACTGCTAGTCAACAAATCGGTTCACGCCACCGGGCATGCCGCGCCCGTTCGTCAACGGAACGACGGGCCACATGAGACGAGCCTGACTGGCAGAGCCGCCACCTTATAACCTCAAGGGCTGTGAGCCAGTTTAAGGTGTGTTTTCCGATGCGATGGATAAGCCTTTGAAGGAGAATGCACCCAGAACCGGCCGGCATGAGGGACCTTTACGCCGCCCTTTTACAGCCCATTTATAATTTAAACACAGTGAGATCGGGCAACTTGTAGTGCCTAGGCCGTTAGTAAAGAGTACGTTTAAATATACATAGAGAGGAGGCTACTGGGGCGGCAGCTGTTACCGACGTACTAGTCAACTTTTGGGCAAGCCGATAACTTTGGTGGGCCGTTTGACAATATGGAGCAACTTGGAAACAGTCTTGGGAATGCTGTAGAAAAGAACCTTCCACGTAGATTCAAGCGAAGCAACAATACTACCAAGCCATAGAGCCTCAACGACGTAGGTAATCTGTGATCCATTCTTGGCATGTTCATAGCGGTTCATGTGGATGAGTCCGCTTGTGGTTGCGATGGTATTGAGGCTTATGTGGTGGTGTAGTTGGTTTTGTTCTTGATCCGGGTTTGGTAGATTTTATACATTTAGTAAGCTCCAGCTCGGTTCTCACGAGTTGCATTGCTCTTTGTAGAGTGCATGTATTGATAAATACCTACAACTCATTCAAAACAAAGCATATTCTATCAAACCGGGCACGAGTGATGCTACGTCTTGAAACCAGAAGAAAACGGCAGTTCTAAAGTTCCCACAAGACATAAGCTACGACGGACAATTGGTCCTAATATAAACCGGCCCCTTGCACATAGAGCAGATTCCCTCCAGGTCAATATCGTCCTGCGCGCTGAACCCCTCCATCTTGCGCACGACCAGCCGGCCGTCGCGGAACTTCTCGCCACGATCCGGCCCCCCAATCCCCTCAGCATTGTAAGGTAGCCAGCCTCCCAAATCCCGCTCCTCGTCAACGTAGAACCCCACCGCAGGACAAGGGTACGGCATGGTGTGGCCGGCGTCCACGCTGCAGCTGTCCTTGTGCGGCTCCTCCACGGACGGCCGAAGCTGCACCCTGTCGCCGTACCCGCCGTAGCTGCCCATGAGAACTATCCCGCACGTATCTGGTTTGGCAGCAGCCGCGCCAGAATCGTCGCTGGTGGTGGTGCTTGCAGGCGGCAGGTAGTGCACCTGGCGGCCCGTTGCGGAGAGGGGCAGCATCACCGGCAGCCGAGGCGCGCATGCGACAGGCTCTGCTGGAGTTTGTGGCGATGGCCTTGACCTGAAGAGACGGATGCGAATCACGTTGAGTCGGCGGCCACTAAGGCTCAGGTACACGTAACGCGGTGCCCAGTTGAAGGTGATAGGTAGGTTGTCGAGTGACAAGGCAGCGTATCTTCCGAGTCCAACGATGGCTCTGTAGGTCAGCCGTGGTGGACTGCGAGTAGTCTTGGAGCCGGAAAGCCGATGGGTGGTAACGAAGGCCGAGAGGATCAGCTCCTGGCTGCGAAGGTTGGGATCGGTGGCCCATACAGTTGCTGACTGAGACGACTTGCTCGCCACGAAATCGGTGTTCTGTGGTACCTCCCCGTCTCTGTCAGACATGTGCTTTCGCTTCTCGACGATGCGTGCCTCGATGCTGGCGATGTGCAGGTATCTCCCACATGCCGAGAAATGACACTGCATCGTGATATGCCGGCCTAGAAAACAGGTGATAAGTAGGTATTTACTTCGGAGTGAATTTCTCTTCTTGAGTGATCAGTGACGGGCAGCCAATGCACTTACTGTCTTCTGTATTGGGAACGGCTCCCCTGATGAAATAAGTATTTGCCATGTAATCGGCAAAGAGAATATCGCCGCCTCCCAAGGGCCACGTCACCAGCGACCTGAAGGGGTGGAGCGCTGGTGGTGAGCTGTATACCATGACGGGCAATTTCTGCTGGAAGTGGAATATACGGACAGGATGGCCTGAGCCCATGTCGTATAAGTTCAAAGAGGCATTGATCATTCTTTTGCGCTCAGAAAGCCGCGGCATCCCCTTCTCTCGCGTTCTGGTTGCATGCTCCATCCCCTCGTCAGCTGAAAGACTGTTGTCGATGATACCACTCGTGAACGTGTTCCCCCACCGCTGGCTGCTTCCTCTTGGACTGTTCCTCGAGGACCCAACTTCATCATCACTACCAGAGCTTTCATGGGAGTCGTCACTTGATTCGTCACCCAAAACGTCTGATGACGCATCACGGCCGTCCGAAGATGACCCGTCGCAGTCGTCCGTCTCGCCATTTGACATTTCCTCGTCCGAATCGAGTTCCGTTGACCCTTCACTACAAGTCTCCTCGGCAGACCCGTTGTCATCGCTCTCAGATGATGTGGACTCAGAATCTGAGCTGCTCCAGTTGGGGGGACTTTCAATGATTATTGCTGGTTGGTCATTTTGTTCACGACAGAGCTTCTGCCCGCCGTTTCCCGATTTATATATGCTCCTCCTGGCCGAAACAACGAAGTTTCCTCGGGCTCGGAAGTCGAAACCGATGCTTTCCCAGTTACGGTGGGCTTGCTTCTCGTGGAGGAGCATGAAGTTAGGCTCCTGGCCCAAGGCAGGTATATCTTCGAGCCAGATATAGCCTTCTTTGAAACCCTCCTTGGGGGATGTAAAGGGTGCTCCCGCTGGTCGACTGAGTGCCTTGCACAGATCATCGGCAAACACATTGCGCGCGGACATCAGACTTGGCGTACTTGATTGCCTAAGATCCCATGTCTCGATGCGAATGAAGAGAGGTGTCGAATCAGCTTCGATTGCAAGAGGCACCAGAAGACCTCTCAAGTGTTGGCTGTGTGCACATGGTATTAATACAACAATGATATCAATATAAATAATTAAGCCCATGGACTTGTCAGAGCACACACCTTGGAATCGTAGAAACTACCGTAAATCGGTTGCCACCCGGGGATAGCCTCTCTACCAAAACACGGGAGCTTGAGCGTAGGCAGTCATACGGGTCATGGCTCAACATAAAGCTTGGATACCTCTCCGTCATTTGGGCCAGAAAGCTGGAGTATCCCGTCATACCGGAAAGGCATCGGTCAACCTCACCCGGGAAGTAGTCAGGATCCGAATCTGAACTTGCTCTGGTAAGCAAATAGCCCCATTCATTGACAAAGTGCCGATATTGCCCGCGGTAGGGGATATACTCCTCAAACACCGTGTAACCCTCTCGGAAAAACCATCTAGGGAAGCACTGCCGCTGGAAGTGATGATGACCCTTGCGTCCCATCCTAACTCGTTCCTCCTCTGTATCAGCATCAACAGGGGTCTGCTCAAACTGCCCGGGGACATAGAGGCTTTGGATTTGTAGGAGTGTCTGGAAGGAACGCGAGCTGGCGAATGTAGCCACAGCTTTCCTGTGTTCCGAACTGGGCTCCATGTCCTCCAAGTGCTTCGTGCAGAACCTTGCGAAATACAACAGCAAGGGATCTGCGTTGCAAAGCAGACCTTCCTCTACCGGCAGTAGTTTGCTGTATTTTGGCTGGGATAGGTACCGCAGACACAGATGCCCGAAGATTGTTGGCCCGATAAGGTACGCGCAAGTGTTCGCGCCGTGACACTTGCTCCCGTCAGAACACAAAACGTGAGGGTGACGAGTCAAGAAACTGTGAACAGTGGAGTGTCTAAGTCTGCAAAGGGGATTCTCCGGCTCCTTGGGGTCGTGCTGTTTCTCAATGAGCGGTGGAAACAGCATTTGAAGACCACTTGGGCGACATAAAGGGTCAGGCTCCCCGGTTGGATCTGAAAGTGCCAGTGTGATGAGATCCTGCAGCTCAGAGAGGCGAAGTGGACGTCGTGCGAATGCTACCAGGGAGAACAAGAGTCTTTTGCCATATATTTATATTCAGTCAGCCACACGTTCCAAGGTTCTCCAGACTCTAGTACCGGAATTTGAGCAAATGACTGTTGCCAACATACCTGACGTATTTATGCTGGGCCTTCTGGTATCGGAGGAAAATGCGTTCGTACATGTCTGTGAAGGCGTCGGGGATCTCATGGGCCAGGAACGATATCAAGTCGTCCGGACTGATGGTACCACTCAATTGGTCCATGGCCAATTTCGCGTACAGAAAGTTGCCTTTCGCCCTCGCTTGGAGCGTGTCGAGTACCCATGCAATAACTGGCCCCCTCTTCGTCAATTTATGGTCATATAAGTTAAACACGGCTACGCCAGGGATTGTTTTACTGACAAGGCTTTCCGTCTACTTCGTGATCGATCGGGCCGAAGTTGATGTTAATTGACCTTGGAACCTCCAGTGCCAGATGTTCACGAACGTCAGGCTCGGCGTGGTCATCCAGATTGATCACCGTGCACTCTGGCAGGCTCCTGCTCAGGTCGAGGTTGTCCTGTGAGCTGACCCACAATCGCAGGCAGACATAGTCTTCAAGCCCCCGAAATAAGTCCAGTGCAACATTGAGGAGGTCTTGTCCGGTGAAGCGATCGTGTGTCTCGTCCAAGCCATCCAGCAGAAGGTAGATCTTACGGCGAGGCCATTGCAAGCTGCTCCCCGTTCGAGCTGATGTGCTGCTTCTTTGAGCAGCAGACTCCTTGACTAGAATGTGGAAGACCTCTGCAAGAGTCGTGGTATTTTTCTCCTCGATTTGCATGAATTGGCACACGCGATTAGCAACTGATGGTTCGTCTCTCCACAGTTGACGCAATAATTGGTCGATGAGGAGCGCTGACATTTGGATTCTATGTTCGTCTGTGGCTGTGGAGTGAGTGACTGATGCTGGAAACTGGTAGTCGAAGCGGTAGAAGTGGTATAGAATCACGTTGCGTGTCTTTGCCACATTTTTGATTGCCCTGGAGCAAGTATATGATTTTCCAGCCCCCGGAGAGCCTTTCAACCAAATACATGCCCCTGCCTCTGAAGAGCTTGGACTTTCGATCCATTTGAGAAAGTCCGCATTTGAATCGAGCCACTCGCAGCTTCCAGGATATCGTGAATGTATGTGATCCTGGTGGCGCTGGCTGTTCATATCATTGTCGGCTTGTGCTCCGAGCCATGTCTTGATCATTGCATACGAAGACTCTATGATACAGCAATGATCAGCTGCTCTGCATATGGCAATTCTTTGAATATTTGTATCAATTCGTAGCGTTGTCCTGGTTGCCCTTCCTTATGTATATGGAATATTTTGAGCGGAATCGGACTTGGTACTGACCGTTCTGCATTTCCTCCTGGCCTACCTTGATCTCCTCGATGTCTTTCCCGATAATTTTGAGGTAATTGTCAATTCCAGAAACAATTGCCCTGGGGTAAATTGATTAGAATCAATGATGTTCTTGAGATAAAAGCAGACAACTCAAATACGGAGTGTTCCTCCATCAGGTTGCCCCTCCACGGGTGTAACTCACTGTTGGTCCGCCATGACCGCCAGCTTGAAAATCTTGGTGCTTTCATCTATGGCGGCTATAGAAGCCTTGAATGATTTGTCAAATTTGGCGCCCTTAAAAATCTTTTCGGTTCTGCTCGTGCCCAGCATGAAAGCCTCAATGGACTGCAAGGCTTGCTGGCAGCGATCCATCACTGGCCTTAGATGAGTCAGTGTTTGCAAGCTATCATCGTCATCCTGATTGAGTTTCAAGAAGGTCTTGAAGCTCTTCAGAACACCGAGAGCCTGATAGAGGGTGCTGTTTATGGCGGCAAGTTCTGTCTTGCTGAGCTTCGATGGCCCGACATATTTGCTCGATAGTTTCAGACACCCTTTGATGGCGCCGATGAGGCCCACGGTGCCAACGGTAAGACTAAAGGGATCCATTGCTATACGCAGAAGTGAAATCTCATTTCTCGCTTTTGAGAAATGAAGGATAAGGCAGAAACTTTTGGACAGAGAGCGGAAAATTGCCCGGACTGTCAAGGATGGCGGTCTGGACCCCACATGTATGCAGTCATCCGTCGTACACGTCAAAGCTGTGCCAGTGGAAAAGCGAGGCTGACTTTGTGGTCCGCTTGCTTCTGTGCCCGGCCTTGGTGTTACATTTCTGCCTAAAAATGAATACACCTGACCTACACGCCTCAGCCAAAATTAGCATGCAGGATTCTCCGGTCATCGACATCCACGCTTGATCACACCACACATGTTTGCAACATCTCGGGGGCCAGTATGAAATCTAGACCGACGTGTGATCTGCAGTCTGACAAGTGGCTTTGCTGGCTTAGTTGCCCAGGCAGGCCGACGAGTGTTACCGAACCAGGGTGTTGCTGATGACTTGTGCATTCTCTAGGGGTACAAGGACCTTTTTTCTTGTTCGCTCCCTGTCTACATAACCCGCAGAAGTCCCCAAAATCCCCGGCTAGTTCCACAGAAGGAGTTGCATTTGCAGGAACCTTGTCTCACATGCAGCACGAAGAGAATGGCTCAAGAAACTCCTGCTCTCAAGGTGCTATCTGTGGTGACCGTGGAGGGTCATCAAAAAGGTGAAATTGTCGAGTGCGGGAAGCCAAGGAGAACCCCCATTCTTCGCTACGATCAAGTGTACGTTTCTTACACAATCAAATCTACCCTGAGAGTTTAAATTCTAGCCGGTGCTAACAACGAGGGAAGATATGATTTGTAGGTCAGCGAGCATTCGGACGGAATATAGGATCGTAGTTTGACTTTACAAATAGGCAGACAAGTCAGACACGTCTTGTGAAATCGGGGAAGTCTAACATCAACTCCAAGACGAGTCGAAAGGCAACTCTAGTTGTCCGTAGACTGATCGATGGCAAAGGCTTTCACACTGGCACAGATGTGGACATCAAATCTAGCCGCCTCGCCAAAGTGCTCCAAGAGATCGACCCAGATGTTGAGGGTGTGTCTCTCACAACAATCCCAATGAATGTAAGCATCGAGGCAGCAGCAAACTAAGCATGCATTCTAACCTTGGCGGCTCATTCTAATGAAACAATGAAACCTTTCGGCCACTCAGGCACCAGCCGAGTTCTTCTACCACAACTGGTCTGGACTTCAACAGAGGCTCGAGAGGGAAGAAAAGGCAAGCCCTCGCAACAATGATCTGATCGAGGAGCTCAAGGTAGTACTCAGATTCTTATCTGAGGACTATCAAATGCTGGACCAGAACGTCAAATCGTTGTTATCGGCTGGCGCGATCACATGGGACCTCCTCTGGGCCTTGTTCCCACCCAACGTGCTTGTCTATCGTTATCATGAACTCACCGGGCAACACCAGATTTTGCGATTTCGGACCATGAAGAAGAGAAAGATTATGTCGACCGACACGATACTATGGGACTTTAGCTGTGACGTTATCGTCGATGACGGAGAGAAGTTCGGAGTGGCCAAGGAGCCCCTCAGGATGACCATTCCAGAGTTCAGCGGTGTTTGGTCCATTGTGGACTTGCTGTTGTTCCCCCTCGACCGACATAAAGATGCCAGCATCCTGCGTCGCGAGGCTCTGGAGCGAGGCAAGCGCTATGCGGCCATCACGGAGCGGCATTTGGCCCAGACGAGTGGATTTGCCATGTTCGAGGACAGGACCCAGGACTATTACATGCCATATCTGTACAAATTCGCCACACACGGGAGAGCCATCGTGGATGCTTCGGCGTTTCGGCACTTCAACCCCAATGTCTCTTTCATCCCGCAGGTGCATCGGAGTCTTGCCCGCGAGGGACTCAGCGAAGAGCAACTGCTCATCTGCCACCCTGTAGCACTGGGTTTCAGCTTTGGTGATAAGAAATGGGGTGAGAACTTGCATAAAAGCCGTGTACACAAAAGCGCAACTTATGTGCTAACGCTCGAGATAGGTGGCCTGCCCATGGGTGAACTCAGGAACTTTGAATGGAACGACGAGGCTTTCGAAAAGCTAGTCATGAATCACCAGACGAAGATATTGATCCGTTCGCTGGTCCGTCAACACTCCCTGGAACATAACGGGGGATTCGATGACATAATATCAGGAAAGGGTAAAGGTTTGATTGGAATGTTCAGCGGCCCGCCCGGCTCCGGCAAGACACTCACTGCCGAGGCAGTGGCAGAGATCACCCGACGACCGCTGTATAGCGTGTCCGCAGGCGAGTTGGGCGTGGACCCCAAGAGCGTGGACGAGAACCTGACCAGGATCCTGGAGCTGGCACACCGGTGGAACGCAGTTCTCCTTCTGGACGAGGCCGACGTCTTCCTGCAGGAGCGTGATGCACACGATGTCAATCGCAACGCCCTCGTCAGCATCTTCTTGCGCCAGCTCGAGTATTTCGAGGGCATCCTGATCCTGACGACGAACCGGATCGCACAGTGCGACCCGGCGTTCGCAAGCCGCATCCACGTCTCGCTGAACTATCCCGACCTGGATGCTGAAGCGCGCGAGACTGTCTGGAGGAACTTCCTGGACAAGGCCGGATGCACTCAAGGGGGCGTCAAGGTAAAATTGACGGATGGAGAGATTCAAGAGCTGGCTAAGGAGGAGCTCAATGGTAGGCAGGTAAGTTTGACCAAGATACTACCCAGGCGGGTCTCAATGTACTCACGACCGAGACCAGATCAAGAATGTTGTTGGCAGTTCTCGCGCGCTCGCGAAAGAAACACTTGGAGATATCACGTTTTCCGGGATCAAAGTTGTACTTGGTGTACTTCGTGCTGGGCCGGCCGCTACAGACACGGAGAGTCTGATATGAAGATGAGGATGTTGCGGGTCATCATGCCCGTGGTGTTGGCCATCAAATGATTACGCCTGCGAGTTTGTGATTGACTTCGGCGAACACATAAAAAGTAATGCGAGATCTAGCGCGATTAGTCAATCAGGGACGACTCAAGACTTCAGTCCATACTCAGCAATGCTTTTGAACGGGGGATCGAGCTCAGACTACAGACGCAATTAATCTACTTAATGCAAAGCTTATGACTTATCGACATTGATACTGCTTATGCCAATTCGGATATTCGAATCTGCATAACTAGATGGATGATGCACTCGCGAGGACCCAGATACATATGTAGAAGTCCTGACACCAACCACTACCTAGTTAATCCACTTCGGGCTCTTATATTTCGTCATGCCCTCGCCAAGGCTTAGTTCCCAGGGAATTGATGTGCAGGCAAAGGAGGAATCCGTTGATGCCTTTGAGCTCCTGGCCGTCAGGGCTTTCAATTAATTAGATGCATCCGGCGCATGGGTATTTCCTAGGGTGGCACAGGTGTTCACTGATTTGATTTCATTACTGAAATAATTCCTACTGTAGTCGAATCACGCAGCATTTCAGGACATATCGGTATTAGAGGTGGATCATCCCATACAAGAGCCAGGCTATTTGGACGTTGTGTTCGACATGCTCCTCTGCTCAGATTCTTTCGTATACATATTGGAATATAATCTCGACAATGCTTCTCAGTCAGGATTGTATAGATTCCTGGGTTTGGTGTGAGTGACAACAAGAAGGAGAGGTCGTGAACGGGATGTGGAATAAGACGTCAACCATGAGTATAAATCCACATCAGGGGTACCTCGGTACCTGATCTCACCCTTATCTTATCGATCTTATCGGAGCTCCCCTCCATGGCTGTGATGGACCAAACCAAAACTCACCTCAACAACTGAATGTGTCTCCCGTATTGAGGACTGACAAGCCCACTGGGGAGCAGGTTGAAAGCTGGCTCCTTGGTTCTCGTCTGTCTCGTATGCAAGCAGACAGTCCCTTTGTGACGATCAGCCCTGACCCCCCCTCCCCCCTTCAATCATCGCCTACGTCAGCCAAAGGATTAACGGCCATCACCCAACAACATCGCACCCTGAGACGGCACAACACGACACGACACAACACACCACACGATGGCCTCGCAGCAGATCCCCGAGGAGGCCGTGGCCATCCAGAACGCTCTCTCCCAGGCCCAGTCGGCGGCCGACTTCAACCAGACAGCCGACAAGATCTTCGCCTCGTCGCTGGGCATCGTGCACACGCGGACCCTGCTCAACTCGCTCATCGCCGCCCTCCGCCAGCGCTCCGACCACGACCTGTGGATCGAGGTCGGCACGCACCTCCTCGACACCCTGACCTCGTCGCCGACCTCGTCGTCGTCCTTCATCGAGCAGGCCGCCACGCTGCGGGACCTCGTCGCCGAGGCGCACGAGGCCAACGAGGACTTTGGCGACGCCGCGCGGGCGCTGGCCGAGATCCCGCTCGAGACGTCGCAGCGGCGCGTGAGCGACGAGGACAAGGCGCGCGTGTGGGTGCGCATCATGCGCAACCACCTCGAGGTCGACGACCCCACCGCCGCCGAGGCCTACCTCAACAAGCTCAAGAACGTCATCTTCGCCATCTCGGACCCGGCGCTGCAGCTGCACTTCAAGCTCAGCCAGGCGCGCATCAACGACGCCAAGCGCCAGTTCCTCGCCGCCAGCCAGGCCTACCACGACATCTCCTTCAGCAGCGCCATCGCCGACGACGAGCGCCTGCACACCCTCGCCATGGCCATCAAGTGCGCCATCCTGGCCCCCGCGGGCCCCCAGCGGTCGCGCGCCCTGGGCAGGCTGTACAAGGACGAGCGGTCCCCGTCGCTGGGCGAGTTCGCCATCCTCGAGAAGATGTTCCTCGACCGGCTCGTGGCGCCCGCCGAGGTCGACGCCTTCGCCGAGGGCCTGCAGCCCCACCAGCTGGCCACCACCGCCGACGGCAGCACCGTGCTGGCCCGCGCCATGGTCGAGCACAACCTGCTGGCCGCCTCGCGGCTCTACGTCAACATCGACCTCGACGCCCTCGGCGTGCTGCTCGGGCTCGACGGCGGGAGGGCCGAGGACACCACCGCCCGCATGATCGAGCAGGGCCGCCTGGGGGGCCACATCGACCAGATCGACCGCTGCGTCTGGTTCGACGGCTCCCGGGCCATCGGCCAGTGGGACGGCAACGTGCTCGGCGTCGCAGAGGAGGTCGAGAGCGTCGTCGGCCACATGCAGAAGGAGTTCCCCGACTTTGTGTCCCAGAACATGGTGGTGTAGCCCACTGGCATTGGATCTGGTACAATTGGCGTGAAGAGAAGAGGCAGGGCTCGATAGCCTGACGTGCCTCTGGGGAGGTCAACGCAGCCCGGATTTGAACGGTCCGAGGGAGACCACCTAGAAGGGAGGAATCCGAGGTGGCACATGCAGCGAGGGTTGAACCGGAGAATACGTGGACCAAGACGGCAACAACACAGAAAAGCATCCTGCCGAATAGTGGGTGGCTACAATAGACGGTACCTAGAAACAACACCACTGGAGAGGAACCCGGTGTACACATTAATGCATCAGGCTGGGAGTCGTGAGCCGCAGCAGAACTCTGACGCATGAGGGTGACTGGCCAGGCCGGAAGTCATAAGGTGTCGCAGCCAATCACACTATCGTGAAGGCACGAACACTTCCAACGCGAATTAGACAAATTATAATAATTACACCTACAAAACGCTTATACATAAGCGGGTGCCTATGTGACCATCTACCCAACGCCATGCTGTGGTGTCGAACCGAATGTATACCCAACTGTTGCCGTCCGATCCCTTCGCTATATTAGCCAACGAAAAAAAAAATAAAAAGAAAAAGAAACAGAGGACCAGGTCCGACCAAGGGCAGCATAAGTAGTAGCCGTCACGAATAATAGCCTGCTGGGGCTCATCACTACTCCAGGTCCTTCCTCCTGACGACATAGTACCCGTGCTCGAGCCTGTGGTCGTCGCCGTCCTCCTCCTCGAAGACCTTGTCGTCGTCCTTGAACAACTTCTTCCTCCTCGTGCCGGCCCCGTTGACGGCCTGCTGGGGCTGCAGCCGGCCGGGCGGCATGATGATCTCGACGAGGCGGGCGGCGATTTTCTCACCCATCAGGTCGTAGCCTGCGGGGGTCATGTGGATGTGGTCATCCCAGTACTTGTTGCGCTCCTCCGGGCCGAGGGACCAGAACGGGATGGCGGTATTGAGGTCGAAGGTGAAGCTGTGGCGCGTGGCGGCGCAATGTGTTAGTCTTGGGGGGTGTTCCGGCCGGTTGTCTGGGAGCAAGGGGCATCGAAGGCCTCAGAGGCAAAAGGGGCTGGAGGGTGGGGGATTTTTACAACCAAAACAGTAAAAGAAAGACACCTACAAGTTCTCCTGGCGGTGCTCCAATATCAACCTATTCAGCTCGTCCCTCCTCGCCGTGATCCTCTCCCCAGCCTTGCCTTTGGCACCGGCCTCAGGCACCGTGCACGCCAGCACCCTGCCCCCCCTGCTGAGCGCGACGTCCCACACGTCCCTCAGGGCCTTGTAGATCTCCACGGCGGTGAACTGGAAGGCGAGGTCATTGGTGCCGCCCAGGACGACCGTCCAGTCGTAGGGGGTCCCGCCGCCCTTGGTGAGGAACTTGGGCTCGATGCGCCGCAGGAAGCGGGAGCCCGCCGTGCACACCACGTCCCCGGGGAGGCCGTCCGTGTGCGCGTCGATGGTCAGCGAGGGGAAGGACCGCGACAGGACGGCCGTCAGGCGCTGCGAGTAGGGGTGCGACACCGTCCCCAGCTGGGCGTAGCCCGACGTCAGGGAGTCGCCGAAGCAGAGGATGCGGAGGGAGCGTCTCGGTTTCTGGGGCGTGGGCGGGGATGAAAGGCCGTTGCCATGTTGTTGTTGTTGTTGCTGCTGCTTGGACCTTGCCTCCGGGGAAATCGATGGGCTCGTAAGCCCTGCCGCCGGCGTCGGCGTCGCCATGCAGGTGGTCGCGGCGGCGGATCGGTTGCGGTTGCGCCTCGGGAGTAAGCAGCTTGCGAGACGGGCGAGGGGGTCGAGCAACTTCAAGTTGGGCACAATGGTTCCGGGCCGTGGCGATTTATTGGTTGGGTAAGTCTGGAATATACTGTATTCCCGTAGTAAGTGCCGTGGCGTTGCGTCGTGACTCTACAGAACAGAACAGGGGCCGAATGATGAGCACGTCACAGGGCCAGGCAGCGTGCAAGTCAGGACATTTGGTTACGGTCGGCCACTTACTGTTGAGACGGTGACGGACAGGCGGATGACGCCTGCGGCCTGTGCCAGCGCGGGGTAATGGGGAAACGGCGGGGGCGTTCTCGATAAGGATAAGATCATTGATAAGGAGCTCAAAGCTTAGTGCCCCAGACGGTACTTTGTGTGCCACCGTATTTCTGTACTCAGGCGTGTACTCTGCCCGGCTATTGCAGCATCAATTCAGGGTCAAAACATGAAGGCTGATGGTCATCCTTGTTTTTCCTTGAGACACCTTAGATTACTATTTTATAGCTAAAGCCGACAAAGACTCATAGTGGCGGCACATGGACACTGGCATCCTGGCGAGACATTGTTCCCACACCAGGCATCTGCGAGGCATGCTGACTAACACAAACGCTGGCTCCCCGGCCAACGCTCAGCATGAAATATTGTTGACTAACCTAACCTTCGCGGCCCATCAACAACTAATCAACAACAGCAACAGCAACGACAACTCCAGTACCGCAAGGCTGCTAAGCACAATGAGCCGCGATATCCAGAAATGGATTGATGCCATCGATACTGCTCCTCCAGAACACTCCGATCCAGGTGATTCACCACTGCATACCGACGGGGAGGACGAGACTTTTAATTATAACGGCACTTGATGCATCTGAGTCTCTGTTGACGCTGTCAGTTACCACGATGTCGAGAAACCACCCTGTGCGAAACGTGTTCGCTTCGAGACAAGCGACTACGCGACTGAGAGCTTCGAGGCAGCCCACGAAATGGCAGGCACCCCGCCAGCGCCGCCCGTGGCGGCCGCGCTGGCTGACCCGTTTGTAACAAGCCACGAAAGCGAGGACGCGTTGATACCGAGGAAGAGCTTGACGGCAGGTAACTCCAGGCTATGGGTTGACTTTGTGAGTAGCACGTGTGTTGACTTGACACCTCGACTACGCAGTAAACAAGACTCCTGTAGCGAAGGCTCGCGTCCCTCTCCCGCCACCGTCGACAGTCAAACGCCGGTGGACGCCGAGCCCGATCAAGACTTCGCACCATATGTATCTCCTCGACAAGCCGGTCTTCATCAAGGACGCCCGCGACGGAAGCCTTGCTGAAGACATCAAGTCCCTGCACGACCGCATTCGATACTTCAGTGACTTCAGAATGGAGGTCTTCCCAGGCGAGCTTCGCGCCGAGGTCGAGAGGGTCGAGGAGCGGCTGTTGCCACCGTACTGCTTCCGCGACCCGGCACCCGGAGGCCCGAGTCCCCCACGTTTGCCGGGCTATGCCGTATTGTGAAGACCGCCGAGGCGTCCCGGAAACTTCGTCGATATGAAGATGCGTGGAACAGCCTAGTGCACACCCCGCTTCTAGACCTCGTCTTTGGGTCACAGCCGCTGGAGAGGAGGAAACAAGAGCAGCAGCAGGCTGTGTCTGCCCGATTCGAGCCGGTCATGTCAGCTACAATCTCCTACCAGTGGGTTCCACGGCTGCACCGCGGGGAGGCCTCGGAAAAGATCAAACAGCAGACAAACCTGAGCGATCTGGCATGCTCTGTATCAGCCGGCAGCGCACTCAGCTCGGCAAGCGAGGGATCCGAGCCCGCCAGCCATATGTCCGTGCCGAAGAACTTGATGCATACGCGTACGGACTCTAGAAGGTCGATTACGTGCTTGTGTTGGATATCCCGGACGGAGCACCACTTAAGACGGTCATATCTGATCTCACCCGAGGCGCAGCTCTGGATCCGGACGGGTTTCCCAGCGGGGACAGTCCGCCGCCACATGTGAACCAGACAACCTACTACCCCATCCGAGACAGCCCGATCGCCGTGTCGCTAGAGACAAAGCAGGACTACTCGTCGCGCGACCCTCCCCTGCAGCTTGGCATCTGGGTTGCCGCCTGGCACAGGCGCATGAGACGCGCGACCCTCTCCCGCAGCTTGGCATCTGGGTTGCCGCCTGGCACAGGCGCATGAGAAGCCTCTACACCGCCCGTGGATTGGCCCTCCTGGACGAGCAGTTTCAAAACGCCAGCACTGTGGATCACGTGCAGCAGCCCTCTTCGACCGCGCATGAAGCCGCACCAACGGCGGCGAAAATGGTCTCATTGCCACTAATCGTGACCACGGGACACGAATGGCAGGTCTACTTCGCCTGTGATCAGGACAACTCCATCGAAGTGTACGGTCCTTTGAGGATAGGCTTAACGGCGACGCTATTGGATGCGTATGTATTATTCGCCTCCCTCTCAGCCATGAAGGAGTGGATCGAGACGACATTCTATCAGGCCATGAGGGTCTGGTTCCAATGTGGAGAGTAGCCAGCGGCTTCGCCTTATGCCAAGTGCGGGGAGCTTCTCACACCATGCGTGCCTCAATCGTAATGACTTCACAGGCATTGTAGGCAGGCCAAATGATCACACCATGCGAACGCCCCATGATGGGCCGAGTAGAGGTCGCTTCCGATCTTGAAGAATGCTAGAGGGCAGACAGCGCTGAGGTTGAGCAAGAGCATGGTCATCAGGCCCGTGGCGCGGTCCCTCGTGTCCCCGGGCATCCACCTCGCAAGGCCGTCCATTTCCCAGCCCACCTTGCGCCTGCAGTCCACCGTTGGACCCGCCGGGCCAGGGCCATCGGGAAGGGTCCCTGTATCCCATCGGCCGTGGCCACCATGTCCACTCCTCCGCGATATTGCGACTGTAGGGCTGACCACACCTTCACGATGGCGGAGACGTTGACTGCCGCCTCCACGGCGACGTGGTGCAGGGCGTCAAGGTGTACATTGGCCGACTACAGCCGCTCTCGCTAGGGCACGGCCAGGTAGAGCGGGAGCAGATGCCTTTCGGGGTCGTCCGGGTCGATGGCCCTGAGCATCTGCGCGAGGCTCGAGAAGCGGCAGTCGAGGCCGTCCGCGTCTATATTGGGCATCACGAAGATGGCCGGCAAGGGGCTTAGCTCATCGAACACGCCGCGTTCTCCCTCGGAATTCTAGTATGGGTGCGGATGCTGGTGGCGTTGTTGATGCCGTTCTGTTAGTGCTTAAGGTGTTAATGTGACTGCTACTGCCGTCCCTTCTGCTAACGACGGCCACGACGTCCTTACTTTAGAAGCCACACCGTGCAGACCCATCATATAAGTACTAACGCCACCATTCTTATTATGCTACTGGCCCGGGACACTAAGTTGGCATGGCTGAGGTTGTTAAAGTTGAGTGCTTTCTTACGTTAAGATTTTATAACGTGGGTGCTGCAGTCCAGAGTCGTACAGTACAAGTAGTCGATCTATCCTGATATAAGCGCTTCGCCATCCGGCGAAACAAGAACAAATGAAAGGTTTCTCGGGAGCAGGGTTGGAAATTTAATTGGTTGGTACTAGTAAGTGGTTTAACTAATACTAACTGCCTAATTTAAAAAATATTAATTATTAACTGATTAAAATTAATTATATTAATTAAAAAAAAGTATTTTTAAACCTTTTATTAATTAATTATTTTAAAATAAAAAACAATTAAAGTTTTTTATAAATATAAAAATTTAAAAAAAACTTATTTATTTATTTATTTATTTATTTATTTATTTATTTATTTATT
>LJJS01001724.1:0-30438 GCA_001447215.1 Diaporthe aspalathi
GAAACTACTAGAAGAGGTACAAGGTGGGGATGTGTGGGTCAGAATGCAATGGTACGAAGGAAATAACGTTTGTAATCCCGGTGGATTGTACTACGACCCTGAAGTAACTCCGTACCTACTTACGTAATTAGCACCGCGTAGATCCTGATCCAGGCAGGCTGTCTCGCATATTCCTCACTTCAAACCACAGTATCCATCGCAAACCTACCTCGCGCCAACTAGGTCAGCCTCCCATTTCACGCACCGCCAGTCCTCAGGCGTACAATCTTTTTCTCGACAGAAGGTTTTGTCGTCCTGGACATTGCCATCCGAGTCCGAACCGCCACCGCTGCACAGCGGCTCAAGATGGGCCGTGCCGAAGTAGGCAGCACGAAATGGGTCTCCAACCAGGCCAAATCAAAGGGGCTCGGCCGGCTACGATGGTACTGCCAGGTCTGTCAACGTCAGTGTAGGGACGAAAATGGCTTCAAGATGCACACGCAGTCCGAGTCGCATGTGCGGCAGATGCTGCTGGTCGGCGAGGACCCCAAGAAGGCCATCAACGAGTTCTCGAACCAGTTCAACAACGACTTCCTCCAGCAGCTGCGCACGTCGCACGGGACCAAGGCGGTGCTCATCAACCACTTCTACCAGGAGTACATCGCCAACAAGCAGCACACGCACATGAACGCCACCAAGTGGCCCAGCCTGACCGAGTACGCCAAGTACCTCGGCAGGGAGGGCATCTGCAGGGTGGAGGAGACGGACAAGGGCCTCCAGATCGCGTGGGTCGACAGCAGCCCCGAGGCGCTGAAGCGGGCCGAGGCCATCAGGAGGAAGGAGATGCAGGACAAGGGCGACGAGGAGAGGGAGCTGAGGATGATACGGGAGCAGCAGAAGAGGGCCGAGAAGGCTGCGGAGGAGCGGAGGAGGGGCAAGGGCCAGGAGGCTGAGGAGGCCAACGGGGCCGGGGAGAAGCAGGACCTGCAGATCAAGGAGGGCGAGAAGATCCAGCTGTCGTTCGGCGTGCCAAAACAGGACAAGAAGCAAGAGGACAAGAAGGTGACTCCGGAAAGGGCGTCCGAACCACCCGCAGAAAATGCCGAGGCCGCCGCGGAGGGCGAACCTGCGAAGCCAGAGGTCGCAAAGCCGGCAGGGTTCTCGTTTGGGGCCAAGCCGCCACAGGCAAAAAACGTCTTTGCGCAGGCGAAGAAGAATGCGCTGGGCGGCGGCGCGAAGAAAGCAATCAAGATCGAGCAGCCAAAGAAGATGAGCGAGGCGGAGAGGATCATGCGGGAGGAGCTGGACAGGAAACGGTCACGAGAGTCCTCGGGAGGGGTTGGTTCTCACAAGAAACCTCGCCTCGGTTAGATGAGAGCATTGTCCGGTGCAACTATGATACCCATTTCACTACCTCACAGATCAGGGTCTAGAGAACCGGCTATTGGCCACAGGTCCTCAGAGACGGTCTCCGGCCACAAGGGCTATCGATACCTAGTCGACCATCAGGATGATTCACGCCCAAGATCACGCGCAACATAACTTCCTTCAACTCTCTCCAACCACACTGGCTTCACCCTTGCTTCTCGCAAAAAGAAAAAAAGTCTGACTGTCCCTTCGCCATGAACGATTCTCAGACATTCGCACCATTGTAGGCGATGATGCCCTGTGAGTTTTTGCCATATGACTTGAAAACAGCAATTCCAAGCCCGAGAGGAGGGCCGCAATCGCGCTTGTGGTGCTTCCACAAGCTTCTCTGGCAGTTCTGAAAAGTCGAAATCAGAGATGTATAGACTGAACTGGAAGCATGCGGCCAAACGTACCTTGTCACAGAACCAAGCGGCGGCACTCACATTCTTGCACCCACCGCACTTCAGAAGGGCCTTCCCATCGGCCTTGATGTCATCGTCGATCTTCCCACAGCTGTGGCAGCTTCGCAGCTGGAAGCTTCTGGGCTTGCCGGCCTGGTAGTGATCCAGGGCGGCGAGGAACTGTCGCTTTCCGGGGCCGCGGAAACCATGGTCACTGAGGGGGGACGGCGGACTCTCACTGCTATGAATCTTGGGAACGAGGTCGCGGAGGTGTTTGATGTGGTCCTCCTTGATTGTGGCTCCGTACTCCATAATGACAGCGGCAAAGATGACCGTGAGGTATTTGGACAGGTCATCAAAGTCATCAGAGCCGTACGTCTCAGCGGCGCGGTACTTTTCGAACAGCTTGTCGCCTAGGCCAGAATCGAGTTTCTGCCGAATGAGCTGGTTCTGTTAGGAGAATATTAGAACAACAACCACTCAATTTGGTGTAGACAGCGGGTACTAGGTGGAGATATTATGGGGGTGGGTTGTTATGGGTGTTGTCGGCGTTGGTGTTGTGGGAGTGGGTGTTGTAATTCTTACCATGGAATCACCTGCCTCGCCCTGATCCTTGCCGTCGAGATCGAATTCTTCGGTGTAGAACGCAAAGACGCTACCCGGTGTCAAGATAAGGACACGGTCCATCATGTGGGCAAACTGGCGGTCGTCACCCTGCGTGACATCCTGGATGATTTTGACGGCGTGCCCGATGGCAACGTCGTGGCCAAAGAGGCCTGTGGAATAAAAGAGAGAAAAAAAAGCATCAGCTTCCCGGCATTTGACGTGGTCATGGCCCGCTCTACAGGTGTTCTGGGTCTACTTACAGTGTCCCCAGCGACCCATAATGGTACTGTACGTGATGTGGACTCGGTCGGGGAGTTGCTGTTGATCAGTCAACGTGTCGTTTGCATATTATGCGCAGGCGAGCAGGAAATCAGGTCTCAGCCGAGGACAGGTGTGTTTGGAAACAGACTGCGAGGGGATCTCCTGAGACAGTTTGCAAACTGCAGGAAGTTGAGGGTCCAGGAGGGGGAGAGGGTAGGTTGTGCGGTGGAAGTCCAGAAGTTTGTTGGAAGGAAGGCCATTTGTAGTGCTGCAGCAGCCTGGGATTGTGGTGCTTGCCTTCCTGTTAGGTCGAACTCAAGGCTTAGATGTACGTAGCCGTCAAACTGACAATGTGGAACAACGATCAGTTCAAACCTTGATTAAAGTCCCTTCTTTGCAGTACAAGACTCGTGTGTGCAAGTGGAATCGGATTTGTGATCTTCTGCTGATTCTCCTACTGCTGGCCGTTCTGGTGAATGAAACAAGGGAACCCAATTGATATGCACGTTTGAGGTTTTAAAGAAACGCCTTCCAGCCCACTAATCGCCTCACCTGTGAAGTTCTCGCTCATTTCATCTGCGCACAGTATCCGTAATTCCTTGAAGCTCCTCTGAATGAATTCTGTGGCGGTCTAGTATGCCTTACTCCCTTCATAAAGAGGGAGATTCGCAGAGTAGAAAACGGTAGGGACAGAGATATAGACAGCCCCCAGAGCATGAATGTTTTGCGCCACCCAAAACATGTCTTCTAGTTAGATACAAGTAGCTAATCTCTGTACTTGAGGGTATATAGACTGGCTACTTGCATGGGTGTTCTGGGTGTGATGGTCCCGAATGCTCAGGTATTGGTGTTACGAACAGTTATAAGTGGGTGCTGTGGGACTCTACTTGGGTATAGGAGTATGTATTGTAGCAGTAGACTTTGTGGGCGTAGACCATTTTTCTGCATGGTTATATAAATTGGCTGTGGGCGGTGCACTCCATCTCTTGCTCTGCCAATCTAACTTCCTTGTTAATGCGGCTGTCTGGAAATTTCCCCGTCATATTGAAGGTGTAGACTACTACTATCTGCAGAAGGAGCATTTCTGACTTGACCGTTTCTTCTTGGTTGGTTCCCCGCGCAACTCCAAAACGCCATGCTTTTCCCTAAATTCACGATCACCAGGTGTTGGGAAGAGGCCTTGCCCCCGGCGACAGGACCCCGTCGCAATTGAAGAGCATGGCTGCTTTCCTGTAGCTCAAGACAGTTGCTAAATTCCATGGCACATCACGATGCGCCTGCTGCACCGTCGTCCCGAGCCGAAAGTCCGTCCTTCAGCTGTTCCATCACATCAGAAGACAGGGCGGATCCCTAGTCCGCCTCCGTTGCGCTTCCATCGCGTCTGGGATTCCCGAGTCAGCCTTTCTTTCCAACCAAAACCGGAAACTTCGTCGGTTGCACCAACTGCAGGCTGCTGAAATCGAAGGGCAAACACGGTCGCACTCACGGTATGTATCGGACCTTGTATTGCTCCTCCATCTGCGAGACCAGGTCCTCCGGCAGCTGGCCCATGACCTTGGTGGCGTACACTCCCTTGACATAGCCGTCGAGCCGTTGCCACTTGGCCACCCAGCTCTTGCTCGGCTCGGCAAGCGTGATGAGCCCCTCGAAGACGGACGAGGTGCAGTTGTCGACCTGTTCGTCGCTGCCCGCGAGGCCGAGGAACTCTTCGCAGTTGGGGCATCCTTCTCTCTTGAAACGCTGCACCGAGGGAGGTTAGTATGAGATACAGGTGAGACCCGCGGGCCGTGATTATGGGCAGTAGTGGTGGGCAGCGTCGGGGGGCTGAGCAGCAGGCGTTAACGTACGGTTCGCAGCATCACGATCGAGCAAACCATGCATGCGCGCAGCTGGCGCATCTGGTTTGGCTGGACGTAGCTTCGCGACATCGTGACTCGCCGATGATCTTCAGAGATGTGCAAGTTCCGCCGACCGTTTGGCAAAGTGTCTGCAGGGAATAAGGTGTGAGGGAAGTGGTAACTGCAAATGGGAACGAGGTGGTTGACCGACCACGACAAAGCACTGCGCCGGCAGGCACACTACGGGTATCGGGGCCCCGTTTCGCGCATATAATCCGACTTCGTTTATTCACTTCTCCCGAGGCTCACTCACGGCCGTCCTACTACATCTACTACATACCTAGGTAGTACTTACCAAAGCCTGCCACCAGTGTGTCAAGTTTCTGAGCCAAAGAATTTCGACGTGATCGACAGAATTTGGTTGACGGGGCCATGGACGTCGACCCTTCCGCCAAAGAGGCTCTGAGCAAAGCCAAGGGCACAAAATCGAAGTCTCGCGAGATTTACTCTACCACTATCAGGAACCCCACCTACGCCTATGCCCACTTGGAGGTCATAACCTCCACCGACTTGATCCTGGACGAGATCCAGGTCCGTTCCTACTTCACCTCCGCACTCAAGCAATTTCTCGGCGCCACCGGATCAGGCATGCCAATCGACATCCTCAAAGTGCAAGGCAAGGAGTCCTGGGTGCGAGTCCCCCGCCAGGACCTAGGAGCCTTTGCAGCATCCCTTACCGCATGGTCAGGATCGGAGTCCTCCACGGGGTTTGTGATCCGCGCTGCTGGGGACTGGCTCGGTGCCCTTGTGGGGCGACATGACCAAAGAAAACTCTGGGGGGATTCATAATTTTCTGTTTGCTTGAGAAGAGGTATCTTTCTTTTTGCCTTGGAGGTCCTACAAGGATATAAGCAACTATCCTGGTTCTGGCTCCCATCACTGCCACTGTCACTGTCACCAACGAACAGACGTGTCTGGCACTCTGCTGCCTTTCTGGCCCACATCTTGAAGGCACAAAGCTTTCAAACCGCCGGTTTCAACGGACAAAGAACCTGACGCATTCCCTACCAACCCAAACGCCACCGCGGACCAATCAATCCAACTCCCGAACATGCTCTGTAGCTCGATTCTATATGCCAAGTCTGCGCCTGATATGGTCTAGAGTCTTGGGCTCACATCAGAGACGACATGATGGAGCTGTTGGCATAGGCCTGTGTTGTGTCAGTAACGGCTTGCAATGGGCTTGTGGTCCAGAGTCTGTTGGGACACCTACCATCGGTCGAATATTGGGGTGGGGAACGGCGTCGAACTTCTTGAAGTCGAGCTTGTAGTCGGGGCCAATGTTGATGTAAGCGCCCTTGTTCTCCGTCATGTCACAGTATTTCGGAGCCGAGAACACTAAAGCCAAAATCAGCATCTGGATAGCGAACAAGTTGAATACAGCACATACCAGTGATGCATTTCCCGTCATGCTCTTCTTCGTAGCCTTCCATGCGGACCTCGTGGCTTCGAATGATGGCCTCCAGCCCGTTCTTCTCGCAGAACCGTTTTGTGACATCAGGTCCGAACTGCATGCCAACGCCACGCTTGCTGGGCCCACGACCAGGCTCAGCCTGCGGGTCCGTCCACAACATCTCCATCATGAGGCCTGCCTGTCCCGGCTGCTTCTGCTTGTGGCGGTTCAGCTTCCGGATGTCGTCCAAGGTGACGTTGTCATCAGAGAAGAGACCGCCGTGAAGCACAAAGTATTTGTCGCCGATCAGGGTAGCCAAAGGAAGTGCTGAGAAGCTTTCGGAAAACAGTTTGAAGATGCGCTCGTTGTACTTGGCCTTGCATTCGCCCTCGAAACCGTAGACCTTGTTCATATCGTCTGTCTCGTGATTGCCACGGTTCAAGAAGAAGGCCTTTGGCCTCAACCACTTGTTGGCGTAGAGCAACAACGCGATCTCGGTCGACCATGAACCACGGTCGACAAAGTCGCCGTTGAAAAGGTACCAGTGCTTTTCGCTGGGGGATCCGTTTAACCTGAAGAGCTCCATCAGGTCGAAGTATTGGCCTGCAGATGCTGTCAGTCGCCACGTCCAGAACCAAGCCACCACCACCAGAACCTGCCGTACCGTGAGTGTCACCGCAAACTGTGAGCTGCACGTCATCGGGAATCTTGACCTCCACCATTGTCGGCTCATCATACACGATTTTCCTGACGGCCAATATGATCTGGTATACATATTTCCGGTGTATCTTTTTGCCATTCTTGAACCGCTCTGTCATGTCGTCAATGAACTCCTGCGTCATCTCGCTGCCGAGCTTTACGCCGTCGTAGTCTGGCTCGACGGCAATCGAGTCCACGTCAAGGCCTTCGGCAGCTGAGGGCGCATCGCTGACCTCGATGGCGGCGAAAAAGTCGTATTGGCGCACGATCTTCTGGCACTCGACGAGCTTGAGCTTGGCATCCTTGTTGCCCGGGTCGATCTGTGTGCACGTCTTGAAATCCTTCAGAGCATCCTTTGGCCGGAGCACGGCAGCATGGGCGATAGCACGTCGGTAGTAAGCCTGTGCAATAAAGCACCGTCAGCCAAGAGCACTTGTGGTGGGTGCATTGAAGTCCCGGAGGCTTGCAAACCTTGACGAAGCCTGGGTTCAACTCGATTGCCTTGGTTGCATCCTGGATTGCATAGCCATACGCCTCCGTCTTGAGGTATGCCTATAATTGGGAGATATTATGTTAGTCACGCGAGCGACGAAGGTAGCCGACTCGGGGTTCGAAGCCTCGGTGTGGATATCGCACCTGCGCTCGGTTCGCAAAATAGGTTGGCTCTGTGTTGTCGATCTCAATCGCCTTGGTGTAGAAGTCTATGGCAGTGGGCCAGTCGTGCTTCTTGAATGCTTCGTTGCCCTGGTTCTTGAGCGCAACAGCTCTAGCCTTGTCGTCCTCCGACACTGCCATTGTGTGTCTTCTCGGCGCTTATCGAGATATTGGTGGTCGTTCGTTGGGAGGGGCAAAGATGGACAGGGATGGATAGATGGCTGGAGGGTCGGACAAGTTCGCACGAGGCGGGAGGACAGGAGTTCGAGCAGCGCGTGGCGTTCTTGAGAAGGGGGCAGGGAGGCCAGGCTTTCATCCAGCCAGGCAGCGCTTGTTTTGCAAGCTGCACGAGGCGAACTATATCCGCCTATGGACGTAAGCTTGCAGTCGAAACTCGGAGACGTGCAGGCTGCAAATCTCTGGGGTCGATCCCCGTCGTTCGAAGCACTTCTATGTGGACTTTGTGTGCACAGGGATTCCCCGCGCTGACGCTAACCTTGGAACGCTACCCTCGCTTTTAGTTGACTGGTCGGTGCCTGGTCTGCCCTGCCAGCCAGCCTAGGGGTACCGCCCGCAGGCACTCACTCTACCTGGCAATCAGGCAATTCGATCCGGTCCGTCTCCCGAGGTCCGGTCGCGAAACCGCAGGTCCGCTCACATCATCACTCCCTTTTCCGAACTCCTGTCCCGCCAAACAGAATCCACTCTCCCTCCACTCTCCCCCAACCTTCCTCGCCGAATAACGCACACTTACAGGCATGGCAAGTCCGACCTCGTCGTCCTCCGCCCTCGTCCGCAAGAGAGCAGCGGAAATGGAACTCATGCCTCCGCCTCCGCCGACGAAGAAGATAAAGCGACCGAAACAGGTACTCGACGAGGAGACATACACGGATGCGCTGTCGAAGATTATCGCGCGCGACTTTTTCCCAGGGCTCCTTGAGAGCGAGACACAGCAAGAATACATCGACGCTTTAGACTCGAAGGATCGCGTGTGGATCCAGAGTGCTGGCCGCCGCCTTAAACATGTCATGACTCCCGGTCGACATAGACTGAGGCGACCTGTACAGACCCAACCGGGAGGTCAGACACCGGTGGGGGCTGTTGGCGATACACCAATGTCCACGGCCTCTGCTGCAACTGCGGCGTCAGAAGTGCCTGCGGCACCCGAGATCGACACAAACATGAGCCTGGGCGCATTCCAGGGCAAATACACAAGCGAAGACAACGAAAGTTTCTACAAGCTGCTTGACAAGCAGAACCAGAAGAGGGCCGGGAAATACGGCTGGCTATGGAGAGGAAACAAGCTGCCGTCCAAGCAGGAGTTGAAACAGATGGAAATCAAGGCAAAACTGGCAGCCAGCGGGAGGTCCCTGGCGGATGATGGCTTCAAGAAAGACAGGCTCGCGATCCAAGACAAGGACGACAGGCCCGCAGTCCCTGACACATGGAAGTCGGATCCCAGAAACGGGCTCATGTTCAATCCTGAGAGCTTCGATGAGTCGCGGGTGGATACGGTAGCCCTGCGCTCGCAGGAGGCATCGCGTGCAGGGCCTAAGACGATTGTGTATGCGAACACGAGGATGCCAGGCCCCGTCATCGCGCCCGACACGACCCGACCACCATCTCCAACGCTCTCGACTGTCAGAGACGCGATTGCAGGCCGAAGGAGGCCTGGATACCAGGACTCTAGTGTGACCGGTGGAGACGAGACGCCTCGGGTGAATGGGTACGCCTTCGTGGATGATGAGGAGCCTGAGCCAGGGACATCGGCTTCAGCATTTCCTCTTATCAATTTGGGACCTGGCGATGAGACGAAGAATCCTTTTCAGCTTCAGGAACAGCGAAAGCGGGAGATTCTGCATCATCGCATGGTGGACCGGATAGCCCAGTCGAAGCGTGCCTCTGCGAAGGTCGGCTTCGTAGGGAAGGTCGACAAGACCCCGGTCCCGAAGTTTCCCAACAGCCCCCGGGTCTCGGGAGGAGGATTGACGCCTGCCGCTCAACGCCTGTGGAGTCAGGTTGGTGGGGTGAGCCGGGCTTCAAATAGATCGCCATTCCCTGGTACGGTCACACCCAAGAACAAAGCTTCGGGACTGAAGAACATGACGAAAGGTTGAGAGACGTACAAATGAGCTTCGAACGAATATTACCACATGATACCCAATAGAATAGCGAGACTGAAGCCCTGGCCCAACTACTTCTAAGGCGCCAGGCAGCCGAGATGGACAGGCTTTATTTATAGTTTATTAGCAACCAAACATTTGGAAATGAAGCTTGCGCTGACGAGCATTGGAGTGACTGTCCAGAAACGGAGTCGAAACTGGCTATTGCCTATCATGCAATTAAGCGGCACATGCAGTCGCTAGGACCCCTGGCGATCTACTGCCTGCCGAGGCCTCAGCTGTAGGGCTGATGGAAGGATTAATTGCATCATGGATGAGAACTCTCCATCATTTTCAGAGCCGCACCCAGAAGCTCCACGACGACTCTCCCCGAACTCCTGGATCAGGCGGGCGTGACAATGGCCCCTGTGATAGTAGTCCCGTAACTAAAGGCATATTTGCGGCTCAGATGGGACTCGTGGACTTCGCAATCGACCTGGCAGCCGTGCTGAGTGCATCCCGCTCAGTCGCCTCCAAGCACATTGCACTTAGGGCGCGCCAGGTCGATCGCTATGGGAAGACTTCAAGCATTGTCGCCGCTGTGAGGGGCCAGCAGCAGAAGCGACCCGATCTGCATGACCAGTCTGGGGCGGCTCCTGCAAGCACAGGGAAGGGCGAGACTGTGACGACGACGCCGACGACAGAGACACCAGATGAGGGTTATCAGCGTCTTAAGACGCACAATGGAGTGGGGTTACCTGCCCAAGACTCCCCGTCCAGGACACCATCAACTGGTGATGCGCTAGACTCGGCAATGATCCAGGGGATCACACAGCAGGATTCAGGCGCTGCTGCGTTCACGGGATACCAGGTCCCCGGCCGTCAAGTAGCACAGCAACCCTGGACAAACTCGTCAGAGTTCAGCACACCGCCGTCCCGGTCTTCTGAAAAACCTCGAACCCTCCATGGATCCAATTTCCAGGATGGAAAACAGGTACTGGCAAATACCCGCGCCACCACGTCTATCGAGGCCGACGAAGCCGGAGTACCCGAAGGCATCAGCCTCGACGGGCTATTTCGAACCAGCCGCGGTCAGAGACTCGATCCTCTTTGGAAGGGCACCAAGAGGAATGAGCGTCCCAGGCAGCCTATTCCTGGGGCTGTTGATTTCGGACACGCGCATGCCAATAACGCGTCGACGATTCTCCAAGAATTGAGGAGTCGACAGGACCCCATCAAAATAAGTTCGTCAAGGGGAGCCGAAGGGCCGCAGCTGCAGGATCCGGAAAAGTCAGCGCAGGCTGAAGAGGCACCCATTTCGGTGGACACCACTGAGGTACAAGAGCCCAGCGCCTCATTAGACGCTGCCGCGTCGGCGTTTGAAAGCCAGCAAGTCCTTCAGAAGGATGTCTCGGGGCCCGAGGCGGCGGAGACCGAACAGAAGCAGGAGGCGCATTCTACACAGCGAGTGACCCAAGAAGATGCTTCGGCTATGGGCGACTTGCTTGGCACCGCCACAGCTGAATCGACATATGAACTCAAAGAATCCAAGGTCCCATCATCTCGGTTCGGTCGCATTTGGAACTACAGCGGTCTGGCTGCCGGCATGTTCGCGGGGGCCGTCAGCGAAAGTTTCAGCAGAGTCACCGGAGGCGGCGGTCAAGGTTCCCTGATGTTGAGCCCTGCCAACATGGAAAGGCTGGTCTCAAAGCTGTCAAAGATGAGAGGCGCCGCGCTCAAGCTGGGTCAGATGATGAGCTTCCAGGACTCCAAGATGCTACCGGCTCCTATCCAAGAGGTCCTACAGAGAGTACAGGACAGGGCGGACTACATGCCGTCATGGCAGCGAGACCGAGTATTGGTAACGAACCTGGGCTCTGAGTGGCGCGATCTCTTTGAGGACTTCGAGGATAAACCCATCGCAGCTGCATCCATCGGCCAGGTCCACCGTGCAACGTTGAAGAATGGGGCCAGAGTCGCCGTTAAAATCCAATTCCCAGGAGTTGCCGAATCGATCAACTCGGATCTAGATAATTTGGGCATTCTACTGGCAGCGACAAAGCTGTTGCCCAAAGGCCTCTACCTCAACAAGACCATCGACAACGCGCGTACAGAACTTGGCTGGGAGTGCGACTACGAGAGAGAAGCCAAGTGTGCAGAAAGGTACAGAGGCTTGTTGGCCACTGAAGACGACGTCTTCTCTGTCCCCAAGATCTATCCCGAAGCGTGCGGGAAACAGGTCCTGACCATGGAGTTCATGGACGGCGTGGGCGTGACCCGCATAAAGTCCTTCACCCAAGAGCAGAGAGACTGGATTGGCACACAGATCCTGCGCTTGTGCCTGCGCGAGATCACCGAATTCCGCTTTATGCAGACAGACCCCAACTGGACCAACTTCCTCTACAACGCCGAGCAGGACAGGCTCGTCCTCCTCGACTTTGGCGCGTCGAGGGAGTACCCGGACAAGTTCATCATGCAGTACGTCCAACTGCTCGAGGCTGCGTCACGGACGGACCGCGACGGCGTCCGCATCCTGAGTGAGCAGCTGGGATACCTCACCGGCCACGAGAGCAAGGCGATGCTGGACGCGCACACCGCCTCGGTGCTGACGCTCGCGGAACCGTTCCTGGACTCCGCCCCGGAGGTGTACGACTTCAGGGATCAGACGATCACGGAGAGGGTGAAGGCGCAGATCCCCGTGATGATCAGGGAGAGGTTGGCGCCGCCGCCAGAGGAGACGTACAGTCTGCACCGAAAGCTGAGCGGAGCGTTCTTACTTTGCGCGAGGCTAGGTAGCAGAGTCAGGTGCAGGGAGCTGTTTGAGCAAGCCCTGGCTAGATCGGGCATGCGCGGTCAAAATGCATAGCAAGATATGCTGCGAATGAGTGGGTTTTGCCATCAAAGGCAAGGACATAGCTCCTCACCTAGCTGTGAAACCGCGTTGATCAGTTTAGACAATGTTACTAGAAACCCCCGCTCATCACCCAATTGAAATCATTGCAACTCACTACCTGTTGGAGAGTGAAGAACAACAAGCCAGGCACACTGCAATGTGAACGGTGGTGTCTGACAAGTCCCAAGCCTAGGCCTACTCTCGCGCCCTTCTCTCCATCGGCATTGCCTTTTTCTCCTTGCCCGCAATCTTCTTCCTCTTCTTCTCGATGGCCTTCTCCCTCTGCTTCTCGGACAAGGCGGAGAACTGCTCGGTGAGCAGCTGCTTCTTCTGCTCGGACCTCTTGAGGTAGAAGGGCCTCGACTTCTTTCCCTCTTTGACAAGCTCCTTCTCGCGCCGCCTGTGCTCCTCGACCACGGCCCTCTCCCTGTCCTTCTTCTCCCGCGCCTTCTTCCTGCTCTCCATCGACATGTAGGCGCGCTGCAGCTGCTCCTTCTCGGCCGGGGTCCTCGCCTTCTTGATGGCGCCCTTGAGCTTCCGCAGCTCGTCCTCGCGGTACTCGTCCAGGAACGCGTACGCCCTGCGCGCGTGGTCCTCGTCCGCCTTGCCCCTGGCCGACTGGCCCGTCACGAGTGGGTCGAAGCGCGGGTCCCGGTACTGCACCTTCTTCACGGGGATGATCTCGCGCTTGCGCGAGACGGGCCGCTTGGACGACACCTCCTGCGGCGCGTGCTTGCTGCTGCGGGAGGGCGGCTTCTCCTTCTTGGCGGTTTGCTCCCTTGGTTTGGGGCCGTTGTCCTCTTCATCTGGGCCCTCATCGTCGGACTGGTCGCCTTTCTTCTTCCGGCGGCCTGACTGGGAAAGCTTGGCTTGGGCTTTAGCCAGAGTCCCAAATGAGATTTTCGAGGCGTCCACAGAGGCGTCATCGTCATCTTCGGATGACTCGTTTCCAACCTGAGCTCCGTTAGATATGTCAATATGAAAGACAAGGCGCGGGTTGACTCACAGAGTTACCAGAACTTTCGCTGTCCGAACTTGACCCAGAACCCGACGACTCCTCGTCTTGGACTTCCTCCTCGCTGGGTGCACAGTCGCTCGTCTCATCGCGTCCGTCCAGGTCAGGTTCTGCCTCGGCTCTCGCCCTGACTCGTCTTTGCAGCCCTTTCTGCGGGATTTTCCGTTTTCTTGATTCCATTTTGTCAATCTGGGCCCTCGAATTTGGCAGGCGACTTGTGTCTGTGGTTGTTGCTTGTCGAACGGTCTGAGGCGAGAAGCAAGTTTTTGGTGGGTTGAGGTCAACGGGCAAGTCGTTGTACCTTGAGAAAGGTGGTGCACAATACTGCCTTCAAAGTACCACTACTGCCGATCGCTTATCGATAAGACCCAGCCCCCATGTTGAATTTCAGGACTCTCTTACACTTGACCTCTCACTTGAATCGAGCCGTCTTCCATCTTCTTCATCATAACTCTCGGGGCGTCATTTTCTGAAGCATCGATAGCCCACCTTTTCACGTTATTCGCGCCCACTTTCAATCGTGTGACAACCAGCAGTCTTCTTCATTCCACCCTGTCCTGATCTCAAGGCTCCTTGGAATCCAGGACGCCATTTGGTGGAGCCAAACGGATAGGCGACTCCAGTCTGAGGTGTGTATCAGGAGCCTCTGAACAGATGTCACCAAGGTGGAATGTGCTAGTTCACAGGCTATCCCTTGCGAACGCCATCTCCAAGCGTTTACCCCCCTGCATTCATCCATCCTCAGGAAGTCATCACGGTCAACCGTCAAAACGTTTCCTGCAGCAACCACCCTTCGTATCAGCACCAAGATCTTACAGCAACACCACAACTCCAGCCGCCGACCAGACCAACGCGGCACGTTCTGGAGATCCAACCATGGGCAGGAAGAAGGACAAAAAACGCGCTCGAGCTGCTGCAGCCGCAGCTGCAGCCGCGGCCTCTCAAAACAACACACCTGGAGGGACGGAAGCTGTGAGCGTTGTCTCACAATCAGAACAACGCATGGGTTCAGTTCCGCGACCCACTCAAGGCCGCCAACAAGGCACAGCTTCGCCTTTTGATCCGTCATGGCCTGCCGAAAACACAGCCATGGCGATGAGTGGCTTTGGCAGTGGTCCAGGTTATCCGATGCCGCAAATGATGAATGGGCTCCAGAACTTTACCCTGCCCATACTGCCGCACAATTTTTTGCACAGCCAGCAGCCTCCCAATGCATACGGTATGGGGATGGGGATGCAGATGGGTATGGATATGGGAAACATGGCATTTAGTACAATGGCGCCGAACATGTTCCCCGGCCAACCTCCCGTGCCTGCTTTTGGCCAGTACCAGCTGGCTCCGACGGGGACGGGCGCACATGAGAGTGGGCTTCTGCGTGATGGCGACACCAATCCAGAAGTGCCGCGCCGTAGGCCTCAAAGAGCGGCTGCAGCGGCCGCCAGCGTGGCCATTGCCAACGAGATCGCCACGGGCAGGTCTACGGCTCCGCCCCGGCCTGCGAGCAGCGCCAGCGTCGGGCGCTCACCCATCACGGCGCCCAGCAAGGCCTCGGGCGGCGTGCCGAACCCGACAGCCTCGTACCTGGCCCGCGCGTCCTTCCTCCCCCAGCGGCGTGCCGAGCCGGGCCCGCTCCTGGTGGTGATCGACCTGAATGGGACGATCCTGTTCCGGCCGGACAGGAGGAAGTCGCACCTTTTCCGGCAGCGGCCGCACGCGGACGTGTTCATCCGGTACTGCGTCGAGACCTTCTGGGTGGTCTTCTGGAGCTCCGCGCGGCCCGAGAACGTGCGCCGCATGGTCGAGGTCCTGGTGAGCCCGGAGCAGCGGGACAGGGTCGTGGCGGTGTGGGGCCGCGACCGGTTCGGCCTGACGGCCGAGGACTACAACGCGCGCACGCAGTGCTACAAGCGGCTCACGGCGCTGTGGGCCGACCCCGTGGTCAAGGCCAGCTTCCCCGCGGACAGGCCCGGGTACGAGGGCAAGTGCTGGGACCAGGGGAACACGGTGCTCATTGACGACTCCGTGGAGAAGGCAAGGAGCGAGCCGCACAATGCGATTACGATACCGGAGTTCACGGGCGACTTGAACGAGTCCCTTAATATTTTGCCCAAGGTGCATGACTATTTGAACGAGCTTTGCTTTCAGGAGGATGTTAGCACATACGCTCGGGTCAATCCATTCAAGATGGCATGAGAGGATATCGTTTCGAAGGAGCATCGGATCGAAGAGAGCTAAAGCAGAAGAGTCCCCGTCAGTACGACTGTTTGGATTCACAATAAACACCGTGTGCATCAATCAGCACATGAATGGACACGAAACATTAGGCAAGTCTTATTTTTGGCTTCCAAATCATGTACTTTCTATTCATGGGGAGCTAGCTTGCTGCGCTCAAGGCACAGACGATCAACAGATAGAGTCTACTGAGGCCCGAGGCCCTAGTGGTAATGGTATCTCGACCCCGGAGTCATGGTAATTAATCGCACTGCCTCCCCCCCGTATTTTCCTAGCGTCAAATCGTAAAAAAGCAAGTGGTTTACTTGAAGACCTTGCCGTCAGCGTGCTTGTACTCCTTGCCATTGTGGACGATGGGCTTGTCCCAGGTCCACTGGGCCTCAACGTAAGCCCGGTGCTCGGGGTTGTTGGGGTCAAGCTTCTCGAACTCGTAGCTCTCGTAGTCGGGAGCGACGTCAAAGACGGGCAGGTGCTCCTGTCCACGGATGACGAAGGCACCCTCGATGACGGAGTCATTGTTCTCTCCGTAGACGGAGGCGCAGCCGAACAGGTACTTGCGGGATGCCTCCAGACGGGTGTTGAAGCCACCAATCAGGTTGTTGGACATGAAGGTGAGGGTGAGCTCATCGTTGTACTTGTACTTGACCTTCCAGATGGAGTACTCGTCGAACTTGACGTTCTCCCAGAACCACTTGAGGGAGTCGGCCTCGTCGTGGTTCGAGAAGTAACGCTTCCACTCATCGAGGGCGAAGGTGGCACGCGGCAGGGCCTCCAGAGGGTGCTTGGGCTTGGGGGCGGGGGCATCCTCCTCAGCAGCGGCAGCAGGCTTGGGTGCCTCCTTCTTGGCCTCCTTCTTGGGCTGCTCAGGCTTCTTGGGGGCGACGTTGGTGAGCTTGGGGGTGTCGAGGAGCTCGAACTTGGGCGCAACGGCGGAGTAGATGGGCTGGTTGTAGACGGTCTCGTACCACCGGGAGGTGTTGGGGTGCTCCTGGCGCCACTGCTTGTCGAAGAAGAACTCGAAACCGCGGGCAATCACGCCAACGGCGAAGAGGTCAGCCAGGGTGATACGCTCGCCAACCAGGTAGGTGTTGTGCTGAAGGTGCTCCTCGACAGTGGCGATGGCCTTCGCGGCATCCTTGGATGCCTCATCGACGGCCTTCTTGTTGTAGGGGTCACGGCCGATGAGGGGACGGTACCACTTGCCCAGGGAGGGGAGGACCTCGGTCTGGGCGGTTGATCAGCAGGCGAGCCGGGCCACAGGATCAAAGAGGCTTGCTTACGTTGAAGTAGCTGGTCCACTTCAGGATGGAGGCATAGTCCTGCTTGGTCTTGCCCAGCAGCGTGGTCTTCTCGTTCTGAGACTGTTCAGGGGGTCAGCGTCGTCGGCTCTTGAGAGGGGAGGTGAAAGCTCCGGCGGCGGGGCAGCAGCATACTGTGACTGTGCGGAGTTAGCCAAGGTCTCGCAGAATTGTCAGGGGCGAAGAGATGAGCGGCGAGAAGAGGCAATCAGATATTGGGTATCAACAGAGAGGTTATCCATCTTCAGACAGGGATAACTGTATGATTTTGAAGGTGTAATCATCATTGTGCATGTGGAAGAAATCTGCTCAAGGAGGCGAGCGGGGTCACAAGGAGGGTTCGACCTACTGTAGATGGCAATGGCCACGCACTCGTACAGAACGTAACCGTCCTCGCCCTCGAAGGTAGGGACCTTGCCCAGCTTGTTGAGCTTCAAGTACTCGGCGGTGGGCTTGGTGGTGTCAACATCGACGATGTCGAGCTGGAGGTCGTTGGCCTTCGCAACGGCGCGGATCGCCGTGCTCCGGGGGTTGTTCTGTGGATGGGGTTAAATATGGAAATCAATCTAGGCCATCGTGAGGGTCGCACGAAAGCTTACCTCGTACGTGTAGAGCTTGCCGAAAGCCATTGTTGCGAAATCGAATCTGTCGTCTTCACAAATACGGGTTGGTGGTTGAGTCAAAGAAGGAGGGGTCGGTCGCTGGCTCACGTTTTTAAGAAATTTGCCTGCAGTGGATTGCGGGCTGTCAGGCAGTAACCGCCTTCAAAGTTAGCAACTTGGCTCCTGGCCTGGGCCGTTGATTGGCTGGGCTGACTAGATGTGGGCCAACGCGAGGAAAGGGACCGCTCGGACGCTTTGGGCTTTGGGCAGGCAACTCAGAAAATGCTTCCCACCTCTGGCGACCGGATGCTGCCCTCAACGACCCAGCACAGCACACAACGCGCGCCTGGCAACCAACGACACAGTGGTCATGAGGAGATAGCACAACGGCGAATATGGCATCCCTACGACCGACCCTCGCGCTGAGAGTTCGGGGTCGATCTACGGCGCCGCAATGGCAGCAACTCCGGCGGATGTTACAGGGCCTCCAGCTCAACCCGAAGGGCAGCAGTGCGAGGCCGCTGTCCACGACGACCTCGGGCATCGGTGGGACCACCACCCCCGATGATTTCGCAGCAATGAGCCTGGGAACGGCCCGCGCCGCTTTGCAAGACATGGACAGGCGTGACGAACCGGGCAGCAGCGAGCACTGGATGACCCAGCACGCCCGAGCCGTACCCATCTCGCCTTCGTACTTCTCACGACAGTCCGAGTTCAACGACAACTTCCTCACATTACAGAAGCTGATGCGGAAATATGCACACCTGCCGACTGTTCCGGCAGACCAGGTGGAGAAGGCGGCTTTCAGAACGCTGAAGGATTTCCGCTTGTCGGCTGGCGAACAAGTCAGGGCGGCCGAGTACGCGAAGGCCATGACGCTGGTCAGGCGGCTGCACAAGATCCACCCGTCATTGGCGCCAGAGAGCGTCAAGGTGGCTGTGGGCAAGTTCAAGCGGAACATCAACCCACACACCAACGTCGCCAAGCCAATCGTGATCGACAGATTCGGCAGGGCGCTGGGCGTTGGACGGAGGAAGACGTCGACGGCACGCGCTTGGGTGGTAGAAGGCACTGGCGAGGTGCTCATCAACGGCAAGTCGCTGGCTGATGCGTTTGGTCGCGTGCACGACCGAGAGAGCGCCATGTGGCCCCTCAAGGCTGCGCAGCGCGTGGACAAGTACAACGTGTGGGCTCTCGTCGAGGGCGGTGGCACGACGGGCCAAGCAGAGGCGCTCACTCTCGCCGTCGCGAAGGCTCTCCTGGCGCACGAGCCGGCACTCAAGCCAGTGCTTCGCCGAGGTAAGTGGTCACATACGACGCCCGTCCATCTTCACGCAGTAGTGATGCTGACACGCTATCTAGCCGGAGTTGTTACTCGGGATCGCAGGACAGTGGAGAGGAAGAAGCACGGTCACCTCAAGGCAAGGAAGAAGCCTGCCTGGGTCAAGCGTTAAGCAGGCGACCTGTGTCTCTTAGAATATGCACGCCCAGAATTCCCCGATCCGCGACATTGACACGTTCTATATTTGAGTTAGACCTCAAGACGGAACAAGGCATCCCATGTGTTCGCATGATGCGAGCATGGGAGTTGCGATTCCATTAACATGAGCTGGCTGAAGCCTAGGGGCGCGCGGCCGTTCACCAATGTACATACCAAGCTGTGCCATCATGTTTGTAGAGGAATCTTCGCATTACGCTCTCCTTCGCTATCTTCAGCTCATCGGCCGCCCTACGACTGGAACATGTGGGATGATTCAAAGCGCCTCGCTGGCTGCATCGCGCTGGAAAAGCGAGACAGAACATCCAGGTTTCTCTCCGATATCAGAGGCAACGGATGGTCCCATTCATAACTGCCCGAAATACCGTGCCATGCTGTTCATATCATTAGGAAGATAGCCTCCATCCGAGGTTGGCCGCCGTTGATGGTAGCGTGCCTAAACACATTCGCCTGGCTCTGGGATCGTGGCCGACGTCGCATTGATCGGACGATCGAGGGGTCACTATCGGATAGCTCCCACGGTCACAAGGTACCACCCTTCGAGGGAAACATGGTAGGGTGGGCGTCCCATCGTCGACGACAAGGAGACCCAGGTCGGCAAACCGTCAGGAACAACAAATAAACGGGTTCCAAAAGGATCGTGAGGGGAGGTGACTAGTTGCTTCGTTGTTTGGGCGACTTCCAGAAACGGTGTTGTTTCACAAGATGCAAGGGGAGAGAGGACTTGTGAGGGCATGGCTAAGCGGCTGGGGGGCGCATGTTGACAAATCCGTCCAGCCCCAATAACGGCCCTACGTTTTGCGAATCTGCATCGTCATCCGCCGTCACGAACTCAGGTAGGCATTGCATCCAGCCAGAGCCGGGCCAAGGCCCACGGCTGAAGGTTCTGCCCAACGACTCGCATGATACGCCTGAAGCCGAGGCCCTCGCCCGAGTCCAGCATTCATGCCGGATCAATAAGGCAGTGTTAGTCTTGTTTCGACTTTGATACCCGAGTGTACATAGTAGGTTCCCCGCGGCCTGAGGGATCGATGTCGGTTGGCTCAGTCAGAAGGTCGCAGAAGCTTAAACGTGTGTCCTGGCTGCGGGCTTCGTTCCTAGAGGTCCTAAGGCCGGGTGCTCAAACACGCCCCGGGGTTTTGGAGCGGGCGTGCTGTCGCGCAGGTACGGACACGCACGTGAACAGGCAAGATACCCCCGAACGCATGTGTAATAAAACTGTGACTGTTACATACACATACAGTTCAGGAGGGTGGATTGGCGCACTGCCCAGGGCCCAGCGGCAGCAACCCGTGAGATAATTAGCAGCTCGTTTTGGATGGAGCATGAATGCGTCCATGCCCACAGTGAACTAGCAGGACTAGTCGGCGCTGCGTTTGAATACCAATTACCCCGATGCAGGTAGTCGGGCCCACGCCCTGGGCCCCATTTGAGGATCATCATCATGCCAGAACCCATGCAAGTACGGTAGGGCCGGTACCTGGCTTCTACCCTACCGCTCGACCGCACTCACTACCTTGGAAATCTGACCTATCACATTGAGGCTGGCGTCCCTGAACATCGCAAGCCGCTCCTTCATCGCGAATGGATTCGCCGTCAGCCCTGCCCCCACAATGCTCGAGGAATTAACTGCTCTGGACTAACCTAACCGTACAGGTCGTCGGCCATCCCGCCTGGCGCCGGCCATAGGACGCGTCGTCGATGCGGCATGAAATGTTCCCCCCAGACCCCCTTACCGGCACTGGTCCTGAATCTGGGTTTGGCTCTGGGTTTGGCGTTGATCTATAACGGGCGACTCTACATACTACGGAGACGACGTCGCCCGCCTCGATCCAAGGCGATCAGCGACTGGTCGCCTCGCCGAGGCTGAAGAGATCGCCGGAGCGAACGGAGTCGGGACTGATTCGCTGTTGGAAACTCTGAGCTGGGATCGGTCATTTGCGACAAGTCCACCTACTATATTTGACGATGCAGCCATTGACGAATCGTGCCTCTTGGAATTGCTGCAACTGCGAAGTAGCATCAAGCACCTGCAGCATCCTGTGCACACAGCAACCGGGAGGAGGTGCAACCGGGCAGGCAGGTCCCTGCAGCAATAGTCCATCCGCACGTTGGTTTTTTTTTTCCCTCCCTCCTTGCGTCCTCCTGTGGACGACACGACATTGGCAAACAATGACTATGAGCAGTTTGGCGTTGCCCATTGGATACCCCATCAGACGAACTTTTCTGCGACTTACTCGTCATCCCCAATAGCTCCAACAGAGAGCTCGTGTCCACCACCTCGTGGCCGTCATTGTTGTCGCTTCTCTCGAGGCCACACCCCTCACCGTATAATCACGTCCACCAAATCAACCTGTCAAGAGTGCCGACCGCCTGGGCTACGTCATCAGGTGACGGAACCGACTCAGATCCATTGGGTTCTCTGCCTGACCGTGCGTGCTGGCGGTCACATTGCATGTGCTCGTTCGTCAGGCTTGTCTGCCGCGGACCTACTGAAGAGATTGCAAACGCGCCCGGTCCCTTCCCTGACAAGAGAACTGCCGCGTCAAACCATGCTGTCGGGGGAGGGGCACGTCGATGATGTCGCCGTCTCTGTCGCGTCCAGATAGGTCGCCGCGCGCTGCGACGGAGCTGCCCCAGTCCAATGGGGCGACGCGTCTCCGTGGTGTAGCGCAGCACTCCGGGCTTCACAAGCTTCGAAGCTCGTGCCTTCAGGCGGTACTTACTGGCATTCTCCGGGGGGTGGGCTGCTTGGGCCGGGCTGGATCCTCAAGGTGACCCATCCGCACAACCCACCTTTCCCGCATACACGTGTAGAGTCGCAGCCACCAGCCCCATCCCCAGCCCCAGCCCCAGCCCCAGTTCCAGCCCCAGCCGGCGTCGAGCCTGGCCTGCTCATGGCCGAAGCACTCCAGATTCCACCCGGAGATCTCGAAGGGGTCGTCGTGATTGAAACGAGCAGAGCAGAACGCATCGACACAACAGCACCGATTTTGTGTTGCACGCACGCCACCTCCCAAACATGCGAGTCAGCCAGCTGAAACAAGGAAGATCCACGATGCTCAAGTACCTGTACAACCCTGGCTCGGCAAATCTGCCCTCAGCGGAGACCTGGGCCTCAGTTGTGATTTGCTGCGCGAGAAAAAGGGGTGTGGGAACCTGGCACAGGACCCCTGGTCAAGACGACCCGCAATGCACGGACGTGGATCTGCTCTCGCAGGCTCTTGACGACATGCCATCCTCCAGAGGCTCTCCCAGCCTTTCCCTCCTCCGTCCCGGATGACATGGTGCAGGGTTTCTCCGGCTGGGCCGTCGACAAAACTAACACGAGTACTCGGCTATTTGCCTTCCGCTACCTCCCCTTTCCTTTGTCTCGAGCCCACCGCCGTTGTACGCTTCGCCCTAGGGCCAGGTTCCTCATGCTTGTGCGCGCTGCACGGGGAGCAGCAGCCCTCGGGGCCAGACGCAGCATGACACCAGAATTTTCAATTCCCAAGACAACAGACACCTCTTGCCATCCGGACTTGGGCAATTGGTTGGGCATCGATCGTCGCATACAAGTGTGCCGGAAGCCTCGAATTACAACAAGATTTGTCTAGCGCAGATCTCCGCTGAGGGCGATGCTTCTGCTGCCGGGTCCCCGAGCGCCGGAACGCAACTCCATTTCTTCCAGCCCCCGATAATCCAAGACACGCTACCCAACGGTGCTGCTCGCTGGGCCGGAACGCGGTGCCTCTTGGTGCAAGTGGCTGTGGCTGGTTAGGCACCCTTTTATTGACCCAGTCAAACCCCGAGGGATGGTCTCTTTCACGCGTCCAGGCAGGCTCGCTGAGCTTTATCTCCTCAGCCTCGATGGCGACCTGACACGAAGAGGGAGTGCGCCTGCACGTACCTACGCTACCGGTCGCCATGCCTCCATGGCGACCGGGAGACACCTCAGGACCGCGACTAACATACCGCGCGCAGGGTCGGTAAGTGCAACACTGCGTGACTAGCAATTGTTGTAGCACCCGATAGCTGTTGGGTCAGGTTGGGCCAGACGGCCACGGGCTTGAGAGCGACCCCTATGGGACGGTGGCTGGGGTGATCAGAGCGCCGCTTGCATTCACGCAGGACACGGTGGGAAGTTAAATATAAAACGTGCCAAAGACACTAGCAACCCGGTCTTGACTCAAGGGGGCAAGCCGCAAGACAGGATCTGGTCGACTCAGCTGATTTAAACTTTATCCTCCGACAAGATTTTGGGTCGTGTACGACCGCCTGGACGCGGTACGTTCTGTCCTCACCATTGTCACCCATTGCTATCTCACCCATTGCTATCAAGTACTGCATTATCCACTCCATTCGGCGGATGCAGAATTATTGGCCCCCATCCAGTCCCGAGAATCAATCAGCATGTTGGTGATAGATCTTCTAAACAGGACGGGTGTTATTCGCCAACGACCAACTGAACACTCCGGCAAGGGCCGAGTGCCAGCATTGTTCCTCCGTCTCAAGCCGGCCAAAGCATTGCGCCGAGGCTAGCAGTGCTTGTGGTTCGGGCAGACCCCCAAACTCGACGGTCTCTCGAGACTTCTCTCCTCTCCTGTCCTCTGCCAGCCTCTGTGGCAGAGGGCCCGCGGACGGTAAGACGACGCGCTTACCAGAAGCGCCGACGTGAAAGCCCTGGGGTTTCGGTTTGATGAGCAGATAGAAATTTTTTGCTTTTCGGTTCTGATAGATTTGATTGACCAGCATCACCCAGCAAGGTTTTGAACAGGCGCCAGCATGTCCTGGGACCAAAAAAAGGACAGCAGGCCAGGCCACAGGCGCACTCACATAACCAAGAAGATGCAGGTTGTCGACATCGAATCTAGATCACATCTCGAGCAGAGAGGTATGCCAGGGATTTCAACCTCTTTCTTTCTCCCAATTCGACATCGTCTCTCGTTACCCGACACGGCATCCGCCCTGCTTTCTGTGCGCGGCCCTGCCTCCGCATGAATGAGACCTCAAATTCGCAACCGTAGCCCGATCTGTGAGCGAAGCCTCGGGGGGGTGGTCGGCTCGCTCCCGACGTGGGCGGGCGGCGCGTTCACACTCCTTTTCATGTATCTTACTTTGTGCTCGACGAGGAGAAGAAACAGCCAGTGGTAACACAAGTTTCCAGCAGAGGGAGAGCTGCGAGATCCGGGCTGTGTGGCTTGACCTTCCCGAGCACGACGGGGAGTCAGCACGTACCTGGCCGATCTTGTCTGCATCATCCCTTCACAGTGAGCATCTGGCATGTTGGCATCCCCTGCAGGGCAAACCGGCCAACCAACTTCCCTGACTGGCAACAGAAATGGCAATGGCATTCATTGCAGACTGCGGACTGCAGAGTGTCTGCAACTAACAAGTTGGGAGAACGCAGGATCGTCACCACGGCGGACAGGCAGACAAGCCGCAATTATCTTGTTGGGCTACTGTTGTATTTTCCCCCTCGCCATCCGTTAATGCAGCAGCAATGCCACTCGTCCCATTGGCCTGGCCGGTTGGTTGTCCACGGAAGACTGGCTGCGGAGGGAAAGACGGAGACAAACAGGGGGACAGTTTTTGCTGACATGTAGCAGCAGCCTTCACACACCGCCACCAGGCGGAGATTGCTGCAGCCCGTGTGCATGCCAAAGTGTGTGCCGGCCTTGCCCCTGCCTTGCTGTGTGGTCGGCATGTATCATTCATTCGCCTTTCTGCTTGGGCGGGCTACCCTTGTGTCGCCAGGCCATGCATGTGTGCTGCGTGCTGCGTGCTGCGTGCTGCTGCGTACAACCCACCAGAGTTCATCCAGAATGATTAGCCAAATGCCCTGCATTCATCATCAGGACTGCCGAGCGAGCGTCTGATGCTGCACGGTTGATGATGATAGATGAGTTAGGTGAGGTTGGCCAGAGCTGTCCACCACCCCTTCTCCTCCTCGTGGTCCTCGCACCCACTCCCCCCCTGGTCATAGTCGACCAACTGGACTTATTGTCATCATTACTGCTACTACAACTTACTACCACTCCCCAATGCAAAAGTACCCCCCTTCAACTCTTCCGCCACCTCGGACTGGCACCTTCTATCTTGGCATCCTACCATTCATCAGTCTTCTCTTTGTCTCGACGACTAGTTCCCGGTTGTTGCCCTCGTCTACTCGTCTACTCGTCTACTCGGTTGGTTTTATGTGGCTCTTCGAACTCCAGCCTCGCACGCCCTTTCTTCTGTTCCCCCCCACCAATCCTCTTCACGCGGACCCCCTCCCCTCCCCCTGCCCCCATACGCCGAGACACGCCGCACGGCTTGACGAGGTACGTACTCTGGGATACTTCGATACGCGGGCACCCACCCAGAGCCGATCGCCCACAGGTGGATACTTGCCCAGTACCGGTACCTGGAACTCGCCCTCTCTCCTGCTTGTGACTTGCACTTGCACCTCCACCCGCACCTGCACGTACATAGTATAGCTTCTGCCCTGGCCCCTGCCAACACGATCGAGCCCTGTCCTCCTTGCCTCTTGCAGGAGGGCCGAACTTGGAAACTACACCCCCTAAGCATACCCTCCCTGCCCTCGACCTCACTCGCCCTTCAACCCGTACCCGTACCCATCACACGCGCACACACACGCACGCACACACACACACACACACACCTTCTCTCCCCTACAGTACATACCCACACACACACACTATAGGCACATGCTAGCACGTACCGGCACACAGTACCTCATCCGTCACCATCATCATCACCATCCTCCTTCCCTACCCTACCCCATCCCAAACCACCCTCACGCACAACATCGTGCACTCCCGTGTGGCTTCCGCCCTCCAGCTCCACACCCCCCCCCCAATATCTCGGCATCGTCTCTTCTTTTTGCCAGCAGTGGCTGGCTGTAGGTGGCCTAGTGCCGGTTCCGGTTCGTGCAGAACAACGCTGCTCTGCTCTGCTCTGCGAGGAGCTCGTCGTCTTAAGACACGCGCGACTTGTTGGGCCGCACGCCTGGAGGGGGAGGGTTCTTTCTGCATGACTGAAGCTACTCGCCCGGTGTCCGTGTCCATGTCCATCCGCCCATCCATCCATCCATGTGCCTGATCTAGCTGGAAAGGCTCTTGCGCAGCAGGTCAGGTATCCAGGCGTCTCCGCGCTCCAGCATCCGGAAACATCTCGCCAGGACTGTTCCCTTGGTGTGCTATTAAGACTCGGCCCAACCGCACTACTTGAAGCCGGCCTCTCCCTGCCAGAAAATATTCTGTCAACCCTTCTAGGGCCACACCAAATCTTGCTCCCTCATCTCCCACTGACGCGACGACACAACCCAACCCCAGCAAGCACAAAGATTAGACGCGGGCAGACAAGGACGCTGTGGCGCATCAACCAGCCCGGATCGGGCTCCAGGGCCATCCGAACTTGTGAACTTGCGACTCTCCTGTGAGACCCTGGTGCGGCTTTACCACCCAGGAGATCTTCTCAAGTCAGAGCTTGTCATGCGAGGAGATCGATGCGTGGGCCTCCAGGATCCTCCCAGTACAAGACCGCCAGCCGTTTGACAAGTCATCCTCAGCATTTTACGCAATTTGCTGCCCGTGTTTTCCTGCGAGCTTGCGGCTCTCCCGCGCCTTCGCGACATCGTCGTCCCACTTGGACGAGGCATGATCTCTGCCCCCCCTAGCGCATCCCGCCCTCACTACCTGACCGCGTACTAAACTTCGGCTCGACCCCTCCTACTTGACTGGTTGGGCCTTCTTCGAGTCTTTCCCGCCTCTACGACACGAAGCACACCTGTCACCTGTTGCACCACGGCACCAGCAGCACCGGACAGCCCGTCTTTGTGCCCAGAATCTGCTTGTCCCGCAAACATCGACGCCTTGTGCGACAAGGACTTTGCAGGCAGTCCCTCTCCACCGCATTGCCAGAGGAGCAAAGGAAACGTTGCCTGGGGAAAGGACGACAGTTAGCCCTGTCCCGTGCTCGGCGCGCTCGATCAGGGGCCTCCCTCGTCTGCAAGACCCGCGAAACTTACCCTCTGCCAGCCCTCACCACGGTGCTCTGAACTTGCAAGCAAACACTTCTCCCGAGACCCTCACCGTTGCCAGGTTCTCCGAAGCGACGGTCGCGTGACCGGATCGCGTTCCAAGCTGGCCCTGCTGTACTCGTCAGCTCCGTTGCCGGCGCAGCATCGGGTGGGCTCGCCAATCAAGGCGTCAAGTTCCGACGCGCTCCCTCGGGGCATGGACGACAACAACCGCCGCAGGAGGCAGAATGAACCGCCCCTCCAACACACAAACACGAGGTACCACCAGACTGTACAAAACCCGACGCAGCAGGCACACCGCACCATGGCCGGCACCGCAGCGGAGAGATACCGACCCGCACCTCTTAACACGTCTCCCCAAGGCGGTGCCCGGGCAGGCATCGGCGGGGGATCAGCCGGATATGGCGCCTACTACCAGGAGCCTTCTGCGACGGGATTTTCGGCTGCCGCTGGTATTCACCAGAACACCATGGGCTACCAACAATCGGCCGGGAGCTACGGGCAAGACGGCCGGCAAACGCAAAACTTTGCCGGCTCGTATAACCCCACGATGATGTACAATGTACCCCAGGCTACAACGCAGAACCCCGTCTATGATACGCCGGGAAGCTCGTTTGACCTGCGGCAACCCGCAGCCCCTCAAATGATGCCGGCGGATACCACAATGACAGCCCAGTACTTTTCCAACGAGCCAACCAACGCCGCGGCTGCTTCGGCTATGCAGCAGCAGCAACCCTCGAGCGCACAGGCGGCGGCGGCGGCGGTCTATCAGCAGGGCCCCTCTGATAGAAATACAATGATGAACTACCCCAGCAACATCGCTGGCATGCAAACCATGGGAGCTCAGGCGACCCCCACTGCGCAGCCTGATGTGAGCATGGAGGACTCCTCGGAATACCCAGGGGGCGCCGACCTCAACCAGGCCTACACCCAGTATCAGGATGCTCTTAAGGAGATTTTCAAGAATATCAGGGATGGGGCACTGGTCACAGCTAGCGAATCACTCCTGAGTGTCTCCGAGTGGCTGCTGTCCCATGTCCACGAGCTTGGTAAGGATGAATGCCCTCCCCACCCCCAATCCCATAAATGGTGTACTGTTGAGCCTTCTTATTTGATCACCAGCCCGGGAAGCAATTTCACTGACCGTTATTGCGTGTGGCAGGTCTCACCTCTGACGATCAGAACCTGCACAGTGACAGAATCAAGTTGTGGAACGATTTCAACCATGCTTGGCTTGCCACTTTTCAGGCCCAGAAGGAGCTTATGGAATCGGGGCGCCCGCTCGGAAGGGGGCAAACCCTGATCACACTCGACGGTCTCAAGAAGCTGGGTGATGAGCTTGTCCGCCTTTGCGATAGTATTGAAAGGCACGGCCTCGTTGACTACCAATATGGCGTATGGGAGGAGCAGATCACAGAGAGTAGGTCGAAAACCCCGGCCCAGCTAAAGACTCATCCCCTGCTGATCCTGGGTCAAACAGTTATGCTCGAGTGCCACGATCTCTACTCGCCCGACGACGCGGCGGGTGCGCCGGCCGCGGCAGGCTCCAGTCGATAAACCTGCAAACGTACATATCCCACACCATGTCTAGCGCCAATACACGGAGTTGCGCTGCCACAAAATCATGGCTGTTTCACCCACATTGGATGTCATTTGCGCGCCTGCCATTTTCGGATTTTGCAGTGACCGGTCGACTTGAGAAGGTGTCCTCTGAGACTGGACGAGCGCATGGGGTCGTTTCTACTTGTTCTGATATTTGCGGACCAGGACTTGTTTTAGGCGAAGGTTTGGGGCTTGGGGTGGCGGGCGGCCAACGGTTGGGAAGGTTTTCCTTATTTAGAAGGCGTCCGGCAGCTGGCATGGTCGACGGGACTTGTTAGGGTGTGGAACCATGGGTACGACAGAGAGCAACACTCCGACGACAAAACGCGAGAACAAGAAAAGCGACAAAACAGGCTTCAAACAGAAATCGCGCATAGATTGTCGAGGGCCCTCACGGGCAGCAACACCACGGTTGCCAAGTGTACGAGTACTGTCTCTTTTCATCTGCCTTGTCTCATGCTACTGGAAAAACAAAAAATCACGGGTCGGGCGGGAAATCGTGGCCAGGGGTGAGCCACGTAGATGGAAGGCGGGAGGCGGCGGGGCCGGGATCCTCACTTTTGCTTTTGACTGTCCTTATCTGGTTTCGTTCTCGTTTGGTCGAGCCATACCTGGGGCACATCCTATTCCCGGGAAGGAGGCGCGGCGCGGTGTCTACTCTACCAAGGTCAAGTTGCAAACAATGTTCCTGTATATAGATTTGTACTTTGTACCTGTGTTCCTGTCCTTTTTCTCTATCCCCTTGTGTGTCTGTGATGCCGCCCGGGGGGGGGGGTTCAATGCAACTAGGCGGCGATGTCATGGGATATGGTCAGGCAGTTGGGAGGATCCAGACAAGGGCGTTGTCGTGCATGCTGGAGCGAATCGGCTGCTCTGAGAGGCCGCGAGGCGCACAGGGGGGGGGGGACGGGGAATCGACTGCAGAATTACAAATTGTACGATGATCGTCTTGACAACAAGGCCGCGGATGATACGTTTGGTGATGCCTAGCGACGCGGGTGGACTAAAGCGAGGGCAATCTGCGAATCTGGGCAAGTGAACACATGAAGATGTACTAGCGAATCCCCCCTTGGTTCACCCTCGCTTGCAACCGCGGCCCAGGGCTGGCGCAGGTTTGTGTGGTTGCCAAAGGGCGGGCCCCTCGACCTGGGTGGTGGTGGTGGTGGTGGTTGTAGTCGCCGGGCGTGATCAGACGATCCGTCCGCCTCGCATGCCGATCCCTTCCTCTGAGATTAAGCGTGGGAGGCTCGAAAGGGTTCGGCACGAGCCACACGAACGACTGAACGAATGAACAAACACACAGACGCCGTATGAGAAGAATGGCCAGGGTGACCCAGGGTTTTGGAAAGGGGGGGCAGGGAGCCTTTTGCTTCCTCCTCCCTCTTTCGAACCGCACGCCCGCCCCTGCCCACCCATTCGTGTATATCCTGGCGATGGAGGCTCTGAGCTGAGACAGAAATTTAATGGGTTGAGGGCCCCCTGCAAGATTGCGCAAGATGGCGCACGGCAGATTATTAGATACCGATTAGGTGACCGAGTGAAGTGGGAGAGAGAGAGAGTGGGGACGGAGGGGGGTGGTGGTGGTGGTGTGGGTGTAATGAAGCAAGGAAGGAAAATAGAAGAAGGAAAAGGAAACGAAAAGGAACAACAGCAAGGGCATCAGCAGAAAGTGTTGTTGGCTGAGGTGATTGCCGAGACAGATGTGACTTGCAGGAAGCTGTAGGTATGCATAGTGTGTATGTGTGTGTGCTATAGTATGTACATATGTCGTACCTTAGTAGGAGACAGGGAAGTGGCCTACCGGCGTGCTGGGACTGCCAGATGGAGGAAGGGAAGGCGCTGCGGCTTGGGTGGTAAGGGTTGGGTGGG
>LJJS01001724.1:30465-103724 GCA_001447215.1 Diaporthe aspalathi
GGGTGGTTGGTTGGTTGGGCATGGGCCGGGGCCTGGAGCTGGAGCTGAATGCAGGAGCTGAGTGTTGGGCTCGCCTGGGCGGTCGGTCTTGTGGCGGCCGACCCTTTTTCGATAAGCGAGCGAGAGAGGCTCACTGGCTTCCCATTTCTAAACTTGTCTTGTCTCGTCGTGGTATGAGGATGCTGAATGTGGCGAGAGGGTCTCAGCTTGGCGAGCAGCAGCAGCAGCAGCAGCAGCACTAGTTGTCGCTGCAAATAACATACCGACCGAGGTATAGTCTACATACTACTTTCTACCTTTTACTGACTACCTGCTATTCCTACTCCTCCTGCTACCATGTACGGTACTTCCGTACCTCGAGACGGTGGCCATGGTACCCTAGGTGTCGACTGGCTGCATTGACCTGAGTGCCAGACTGCATGGCGTCGTGGCCAGGTGTTGCAAGACATGGATATCTTGTCTACGACTTCAGGTTGCTGAACCCTTAGCCGTCCAACACAGCGGGAGCTAACGCGGGTCAGGATCAACCACTGAGGCCCCCCCGGGCGGAGAGACAATTGAATTGTCAATGCGACATGTGGTTTTGACGACATGCCTTGTCCCCATGGGGGGCCCCAATGGATGCCCCTATGCCCATCGTGGCCCATGTCCGCGCAAACATCGCGAGCTGACCACGACGGGCTTCACCGGTCCCCACTCTTCAAGGTTTCCAAAGTCGCCAGGCCATGTTGTTATGTACCTGTGTCGTACGATACACACACAGCGAGCAGCACGCACCCTCGCCTCCCTACGCACGACACACGGCACGCGGCACACGCCACACAACACTGTACGCGGCGACTGGGTACATGGTGCGCGGCGGCCCAGCCGGACAGGAGCATCACCAGGTACGTGGGAGCCGAGTCAATCCTGTGCCCTCCTCCCGCAAGGACGGTGGCATGTACAGTACACTACATACACTACTACATCCTCGATGCATGCAGGAGCGGGCAGATCCAGGCTTCCAGGAGATCGGTCGGCCCCATCCTTGTGACTGCCGCCAATGGGACACACCCAGCTCAGCATAGCATCTGGGTAGTCCTGGCCTGTCAAATACCCGCAGCCCGAGCCAAAGACAGCATGGTCCAGCATGGCGGTTCGGCATCGCTACCATTGGAGCCCTCGCATGGGGGGGGGGGGACCTGAGGGTGGTGGTGCCGGTGCCCTGCAGCTGCAGCTGCAGCTGCCCGCTTTCGCTTGCGCCCCGGCCTGGTAATGGCAACCTGGGCCAGCCCCGAGACTGGGGACACTGCGACACTGCCGACTGTGCGGTCGCACACACACTCCCTCCATCTCGGCCGCACTCACTCCCACTCTGTGGCAGACTGACTGGCAGACTGGGGGCAAGGAGGGAGCAGCCAGCCAGCCAGCAGGGAGAACCAAGATTCCCAGCCTGCAGCTTGCCCTGCCGTCGATCTCGGGACATTCCTTCTTGGTGTTCCCGCTCGACCTCAGCCCAGTCGCCAGGACAGGGGCCCTTGGCGAACCACCCTCTCTCTCTCTCTCTCCTGCGGCCACGGTACCACAGTACTGCCTCCGTACAGGCACCTCGACGCCCAGGGCTCTTGTAGGCAGGGATGGGTCTGGGGCAAGCGCATCCTGTTAGTCTGGCAGTAGATGTATGCACTCATGTCTGCCCTCTCTTGCTTGCCGCTGTCGAGCCACGCCCCAATATGGCCTGGGATCCAGTATCAGGGGCTCAAGTGAATGGACAAGCCGGTATCCCCCATTGTGGCTTGATTACTGCTCGCGTCTCGCCGAAATATATGCCCGGGCGATTCGTGGCCGTTGTTGAGGGTGGTGGATGACAGAAATCATGGGGCCTGATGATGCTGCCCCGTTGCTGCCCCCCCCCCTGTCTCGCTAAGCTTGCCTCCGAAGAACCCACTCTGGAAGTCGGTGTGTGTCCCTGACACATCACTCACGACGCAAACAAGCCTCACCGGTCAAGAAAGCCTTAACTTTACCAGCGCTCTGGTCACCTACGGGGCGCCCACTGCACGCGCTCCACAAGGCTCAGGGCGATCACTCGACCTGCCTCCGAATTGGGCACTCGCCAAAGCTCTACCGACCCTAACCGCTGGGGACACCGCTGGGGATAGCGCCAGAAGTGACAAGCGAGAGTCTTTTGACCTCTCTACGCACGACATCTTTCTCCCGCTGCGACAGGGGCAGTCACAGAGGTACCCCGTAAGTATCCCAGGGGGTCTGGCGCTGTTGAATTGTCATAATCTCTCCCACTTCTACTCTCTGGACCCCAGCGTGCGGCTTGAGCTCGCCCTGCTGCTTCCACGATCCTCTTCAGCTGCCATCCAAGGGGTCTTCGACACACAACCACCAACCATGGTGAGACCTCCTGGAGTCACGAGCATCTCTTACTCAAGACACGGCGCAGAATAAACTCTTGCGATACTGAAACTGGCGACATCCCTTCGATGCGACTACCACCTCAGGTTCAGCCACAACATCAGGGCATCAGAGATCCATCCCTTCAGCAGGATTATGTGACGAAGACCCATCCTGGGCTACAGCAGTGAGAAATACGGAATAAGCCGTCACCTACTTTGCGGCAAACAAGGAGGAGTCTCTGAGGCCCAAAGTCCAAGGCATGGACCAGGGACATCCAACAGGCCTGTAGTGCCTTATTCGGAAGGAATTGTTGGATTTATGCAACCCTTCCGTACGGACGGCTCCCTAGACCAGGCAGTGGTGTCGGTCGCGGACGAAGACTGTGCTTCAAACGCTCATTTTCACGGCCCAGCGCCGGTCTCTTCTTCAGAAAGGCGCCTCCTAGCCTCAGAGACGAACAGCTCGTTCACCGGCATCGAGTGTCTGAAACGACTCAACTCCCAGCCTGCAGGAGTATCGTCCTCAGGCCGGGGGCCATCACGCGACCGCGACAGGTTTCCGGACACACAGTAGACGTCTATGGGCTCTAGACCCCCACGCCCTCAGTCTTGGACTTGTCACAGTACTTCGACGGTGGACCTGCAGCCTCCTCTGCCCCGTTTGTTCAAGTCAGATGTACCGGTACGGTAGCATTCCTTCTCATCCACCTGCCAGGGAAGATGCGCCTGGGCCATGCACGTTCCCGTGGAGAGACCTACATGAGACCCAGTTCGCTTGCGTCGTACATAGTACATGCGTCCCATGCGATTGCTCACAGCAATCACAGCGGGGCCGTGCTTTCCTCGAGGCCCTCCACCCCTCCCTTCTCACCCCCAGCGAGGCTATCCATAGGACGCCATCCTTGGCCTGCCCTGCCCTGCCTACGACTCTGGCTCGGCCCGCCAGATTCAGATCTGGCATGACCCAGGTCATGGCTTCCTCGCGGATCTGGGGAAGAAGGTGGATGTCTCCCTGCCGGCGGTTGGTCGATCGACGCTGCAAAGCCCATGGCTGCCCAAGGCCTTGGGATCGAACAGCTGACGGGCGCCCCCTCTGCAGATGCAATGTTACATCAATCTCCTTAGGCTCCTCTTCTGCACACCCATGTGGCTTCTTACACAACCTGTGGCAAGAGGCGACGTTCAGATGGTCCTTGTGCGCAACCCCACCCCCTTGCGGTCTCAGGAGGCATTCAAGTTCTACTGCCTAATCACCCACACCTACGGTGTGCAAGGTAAGCTGCAGCGCCCGCCCCAACCCTGCCACGAGGCCCAACCTTTCCACATGCAGGAGAAAACCCCCTAGCGGACATGTTTGTCTGGCTTCCTTTCTCAGCTGGCGCCGACGCGGCGAGCCTCGGGAGGTTGGGCTCCAATCTGCCACACTCAAGTACCGGCTTAGAGCAGCTGGGAACATCATCTTGTCTAGCCGTTGTGTTGATACCCGTGGGGCCCTTATTGCAGGTGGATAGTTGGGCAGAAACTTTTGCCAGTCGTGCCAGGCTTATGGGGTCATCTCACCGAGTGCGCTTGATACACAGGCCTGGTCAATCAACCACACCCACTTACTGGGAACAAAATGCATTCAGACCTGAGATTCGGGTAGTTGCGTTGTCTCTTTGTATCGCGGAAGAGGAAGTCCTCATTATTTGTGTGCTTCAAGAGGGTGACCGGTGGAAAAGGGCAGAGAATAGGTAAGAGAATGGATCCAGGAGTCCACCACCAACCAACCCCCTGACTCGAACCCACTTTCGCCTGTTCGAGTTGCTGCTGTCTCCACGTCCGCCTTCCTTGGAATGATTTTTTAAGAGAACTGACAGAAATCGAAATAAGCCGAAAGGCGAGCCGCCCTGCAGGAATCCAACACAAACGCGTCCGAACATGTCCAAACGCTGGGCTCTCCTGCGGCCGGGAAAAACGCAAAGGGGCACTTGACCCCTGGACGGAGATCATCACATGGCACGGAATTGCGCCAACAAGCCTTCCACTCCAGGTATATCAAGGAGTCGCGAGATGCACCGCCGTTCTCGACTTCGATTTCGCATGATGTCGTTTTAGAAATCTCCCCGGTCATTCCAAGAAGCCCCTGCTGACGGCCATGTCTGGATCACACGAAGAAGGCAGTGAGCGTCGTGCGACTGACCTGAAGAAAGGGTTCAGGGCTCCTGGCGTGGGTGCCCACAAGGTTGCGATTGGCATCTCGCCGGGGGGGGCCCACCTTCCTCAGGTCTTTCCATCACCGCCAGCCCCTAGCCCTCCCTGTGTAGACCTGACCGTGCCGATGAGGCTCCTTTACCCTGGCTGTTTGATGGTCTCGGCTGGGGGTGCGTCAGCCTCCCAAGCAGAAAAGGACTCTTTTCACACACCTGCCGAGGTCGCACAAGTGACACTGCTAACTGAGTCTTAAGAAATTGGGTGGGGGGGGGGGCAGACTAGAGAAGGGTTCTGACGCCCAGCGGGCGAGAGCCAAAAAGCTGAGGCCCATCTCCTGCTACGCTTGTCCTCACCCAGCCTGCGAGGCGCGATTGTTGCCAGATGCGGAACCGAGGATATCTGGGGCTCCGAACTTCGAGTATACAGGTTTTGTTCCGTGGCATGCAGAATACTGCACGGCCGCGGGCATGGCGTGGCCGGTCCCAGCGTTCGCAGATTGCCCGGCGCAATCCGGCAGATTCTCCGTCACAAGCACGGGTCTGAGAAGGTTAGGTGGCAGGCAGTACATCGACAATTGTTACATTGCCCTGCGGCACGCCCTTGAGTGAGGAAGCTGCTTCGCAATTCATACCAGCTGAGCTCATCCTGCCCCCGGCCCAAGTCGGCCCCGGGGCTGCGCAGTCAACGTACAACTCCTCCCAGGGGTGGTCAAGCCCAGAACACGGCCGTCTAACCTGCTTATAGTCATAAAGATGAGATCACCCATAAATACGTTTGGAAGAGGGTGGAGGGTTATGGAGATTCTTGAGGCTTTTTTGCCGTGACAGCCCACGCGCTGAGGCTGTATCGGATGGTCTTGCGAGAAGGAACAACCCACAATCGTGACCGATCAATCCGAAAGCGCACGCCGTTGTGGCCTCGCCCCCTGGCAATTACTAAGCGCTGAGCGTGGAACGGCCACTTTTATTCTAATATTACACATGAGGAATTCCCATCTCAGTTTTGATTATGTGCGGCAAACATATGGCGGAGATCGCCTGCCGGCGGGGATAGCAGGTAAACTGGTCTCTAAGGTCAACTTGTCTACGTTTCGCACTTCTTTGAGATCTCAAGGAATTAATCGCCCGCCATGCACGTCCCCCATGTACATGGGCAATGGAAGTGAGGGACCTTTCACGATGGGATCCAAGAATGGCCAAAAGGTGTCTTTCTCCTGGGTCTCGAACACCTTCACTCCCTGCTGCGTGCGGTGCCGTCCGCTGGCCTGCTTACCCTGCTTCCTCACATCACCATCGCCACCATCAATTACCATGGACACGTCTCCCGGGACCTGATACTTTGGATGAGCTGTGTACATATTCTTGTTACTTTGCCCACTTGCCCTCTGCATTGAGCTGCCTGGACTCTCCAATCTCCGCAGTTGGAATTCCCCTTCTCAGTTACGACCCCGAGCCGGGGGGCTTGCTGCACCATCTATCTGCTTTCTAGTCATGCCACTGCCCCTTTGTCTGGCCTTTTCATTTCATCATTTCATCATTTCATCCTTTCTACTTGAGAGGTCCTCGACTCGAAGTATGTTTAGCTTTCTTTGGTTAAGCACGCTGGCTGGATACTGGACAGCTCCTGGAAACGGTCTTGTTTCCGGGGATCTATTTCTGTTTTCCAACCTCTAGCATCTTGCTCCCCACTCTTTAAGATTCGTTTTAAGGACTTGAGGAGATCAGTGAGTGATAGTCTACCCGGTCGTGATAGTGGCATTTGATGCTTCAAAGTCTGCATCGAATTGCAGAGAGGTCGGGAGCGAGACTGTTGTTGAGGTCCCGGAGTTTCTGCAGGTTGAGAACAAGTACTCGACAACGAGGAGGAAGGAAGTATATAGATAGTACAATGAAAAATCTCTAGTTGCAAGCCCTCATATAAGTTATGTTCACGGGGACTATCCCACGGCATGTTGACTCGCAATACAATGCCAGCAGGAGGTCGTCATATGCAAGACTGTAGGTTGCCTGGGAGCTGTGTGGCTGGCAAGGTTGGCAAAGATCACTACCTAGCTCGAGGCAATACCAATCAATGCATCAAGCAGTGTGGGGGCATGCCATAGCAGTGCACTTTGCAGAGAGTTGAAAGACACAATTCCCTGCTGATCATGAGCTGCAACTTCATCGCGAGATTTTGGCCCGGCTAACTGCTAGAGCTGACGGAAAAGCGTGATCATCTACTTGGTATACATGAGTACTATGGTACTTGCTGCTTGTATAGTCCGAATAGCCGGGAAGATTTGAGTGAAGGCATGTGGCACCATCGGACCCAAAGGGTCTAGCATCGGACCCCACTCAATGACGAGCGTTAATGGCCCGAAGCGCGGGCAAAACTTTGGACAACCATCCACCATCCAAGCATCTCCGAGCCGGCGCCGCTTCTTGCTTGATCCCAACGTTCAACTGCCCGCTGCTGCGGACCATGGACCACTTTCTTCGACACACACAGCAATGATAATGAGTCGCGGCACAAGAACAACTATCGACAGCTAGTCCCTGGCCTCCCGATCCTCCCCCGAGCCCATTCCGTCGCGATGGTTTCGGGAGCAGCAGCTCGCCGGGCTTACCAAGCTCTTGAGCTGCTCCCACCACGAACCCTCGCTTGCGGCGCGCGTCAGGAACTCCCCTACACCCCCTTGGCCCTCGCTGTGCCAATACCGAACCTCTCCTCTCCAAACCCACGGCGGTCGCTGGCTTTTACTGCTCCTGCTCGTCCCTTCTTTTCCGGCCGATCGCTCCTCGCCTCCTCCGCCTCCTCCTCGCCCGCGGCCGCGGGCATCGCGGCACATGTGTTTAGCAGGGCATTCGCATCCCATGTCAACCTACCAGCTCAAGGCATACAATCATGGCGAACCGCGCGGGGTTTCTCGACGGCTACCGTACTATGGCAGCAAACCCGGGATAGGGCTGATGTGACGTCGGCCCAAGTGAAGCAGCAGGCCTTGGAGAAAGAGCATCAGGGCGAGCAGGGCAACGAAGTCTCCAGGCAAGAAAACAACCCAGAACAGCATGGCTTTCAGCAGAGCGAGCGCGCCAAACAAGCCGCCCAGATCAACATGAGGGCGCGGCTGTCGAAGGAGGGCAAAAGCTCAGGCCAGGGCGGCTGGGCCGAGATCGTGCGGCTCATCAAGATCGCCAGGCCCGAGGTGAGATGGCTCGGCATATCCTGTGTCTTCCTCCTCATCTCTTCGGCCGTCACCATGTCTATCCCCTTCTCGGTTGGTCGCATCTTGGACATCGCTACTGCGAAAAAGGACGCGCCCACGGTTCTTGGTCTCACGTTGAACCAGTTCTTCATCGGCTTCGCTGCCTTTATGACTCTTGGTGCTCTGGCCAACTTTGGGCGTGTGGTTCTCCTCCGTATCGTCGGCGAGAGAGTCGTCGCAAGGCTCAGAACCCAGCTGTATCGGAGAACCTACGTCCAGGATGCCGAGTTCTTTGACGCCAACCGCGTGGGCGACTTGATATCACGTCTGAGCTCAGATACGGTCATTGTCGGCAAGAGCATCACCCAGAACATCTCCGACGGCCTGCGGGCCATCGTGAGTGGTGCGACCGGTTTCTGTGCCATGGCATGGCTGAGCCCTCAATTGACCTCGGTTATCCTCCTCATGTTCCCCCCGATCGCTGTTGGGGCCTTCTTTTACGGCAGGACCATACGTAACATCAGCCGGCAGATTCAAAAGAACTTGGGCACCCTGACAAAGATTGCAGAGGAGCGCCTGGGCAACATCAAGACCAGCCAAGCCTTTGCTGGTGAGATCCAAGAGATTAGGCGCTACAACCATCAGGTGCGGAAAATTTTCGCCCTCGGCCGGCGCGAGTCGATAATAGCGGCTACCTTTTACGGGTCGACGGGCTGGGCGGGAAACATGACAATCCTGGCCTTGCTCATCGTGGGCGGTAATCTCGTGAGATCAGGGGCAATGTCACTGGGTGACCTGACATCCTTTATGATGTACACCGTCTTCGCAGGTTCTAGTCTCTTCGGTGTGTCGGGTTTCTACTCGGAGCTCATGAAAGGAGTCGGTGCAGCCTCGCGGCTCTTTGAGTTGCAAGACAGACATCCCACAATCCCAGCCACTGTTGGAAAGAAGGTCCACTCAGCACAAGGACCTATCAGATTCACCAATGTCAGTTTCGCCTATCCTACCAGGCCAGCCGTCACCATCTTCAGGGGCCTGAACTTCGAAATCCCATCTGGGTCCAACATCTGTATCGTGGGCCCGTCAGGTGGCGGTAAATCGACCGTGGCCTCCCTCCTCCTCCGCTTCTACAATCCAACCGAGGGCACGATCACCATCAACGGTGAAAACATAAACGACCTGAATGTCAAATCTCTGCGTCGGCGCATCGGCATGGTTGCACAGGAACCTGTCCTGTTCTCTGGTACCGTGGCGGAGAACATCGCGTACGGGAAACCCAACGCAACTCACGCGGAAATTGTTGCTGCCGCGAGAAAGGCGAACTGCGGGTTCATCAGCGATTTCCCCGATGGGCTCGAGACACAAGTGGGTGCCCGAGGTGCCCAGCTGTCCGGCGGCCAAAAGCAGAGACTTGCGATTGCCGTAAGTCCTCACCACTCTCAGAACCTCTCACCATTCAACAGACCGGCAACCGAATAAAGCTCCTGGAAAATGTTTACATGACACCCTCATCGAATGATTTGCTGACGAAAATTTGAAACAGCGTGCCCTGCTGAAGGATCCCGATATTCTGATCCTTGACGAGGCCACAAGTGCCCTGGACGCGGAGTCCGAGACTCTGGTGAACGCTGCACTCGCAGAGCTGCTCAAGGGTCGCAACACAACAATCTCTATTGCACACCGGCTGTCCACCATCAAGCGGTCCGACCAGATCATCGTCCTGTCGAGCGAGGGCACCGTCGCAGAGATTGGCAGCTACGTTCAGCTGAGCGCAGACCCGGAGAGCGCCTTCAGCAAGCTGATGGAGTACCAGATGAGCGGCGGCGAGCCGCCAGCAGCCATCCGCCGGGCGGATGAACACATCACTGACGACGACGAAGTCGACTCCGACCTGGCGGATGAGGACGGGGAGCTTGGCGAAGCGGAGGAGGTGACGGCAGAAGAGAGGCAGAAGAAGGAATGAGTGAGCTGACGGATTGTTCAGGTGTGACCCTGGGGGGCTTCGGCTTTGAAATAGAAAAGCGCTGGGGGCATCAGGTCTCGGTTGGAAAAGGGGAGTGTCAGATACCACACAGCACATGTACCATTACCTATCTATACAGTGGACAAACATCCCACTCTTACACCGACGTGGCACTGTCACTGGGTGTATAATAAAGCTATCATATGCATCTTGACTGACTGACTAGATCTGTCTGTGTCTGTCTGCTTACCCGTCTGTCATGACACTGGAAATATCTACCCGGCTCAACCACCAAGCATAAACGGAGTCAAGCAGAACATCAAAGCCCTTAATAAACACACAGTGATGAAAAATTCAGCCAGTAGGGGGAAAAAATTGGCCACGTCTCCTGCCCACCAACTAAGCGTACCAAGGGCAGGCGTGCAGATAAGACTAGCTTGAGCTATCACAGTGGAAATGTATGCAGCGACCGAGCCTCCCGCGTGGTCCTGGGCGGTGTATCCCGATGAGGGTGACCGCCCGCTCCCGCATGTCGTCTAGAGAGTTGGACCAGGCGGCTGGCTGTAAGATGCCCTGGCCAAGTCTCACACATAAAGTTTCCAGTCTTCCTGGCCATGGACGTCCTCCTCTGCCTTGGTCTGAGGTGCCGCACCAGCTCGTGGCCTCCGCGTACGTGTCAGCCGTTGCCTTTTTTAAAAAGAAAAAAAAATCAAACACAGGGTCTAGTAGCAGTTGGGTTGAGATACTGGGTTTTATACGCCCAAAACTAGTGATGTCCTGCAGCCGGGGTATGTATTTGACATTTAAAACCCCCTTTTGACTTTTGCATACCCCTTCGCAGGTGAGTGACCATCCTCTGTTAGAGGATTGGTGAGGGAGTCAGATATTGGCACCTACGAAAGCGGGATGGTACACCGCACCGGTACACGAGCATTTTCGCAGGCCGGGCTGTGGCTAATGTTCTAAAACCAGGCTAAGGAATTACAGAGTAGCACCTGAGCTCAAGTCATACTAAGTAGCCCGTTTCACTGGGAGCCGAAGGAAATCCACACCTTGGGGCTTAGCTGCATATTTGGCCAGATTGAAAGTACTAATAAGGTGCAGTGTTGGTGTAAGGCTTGGATGCTGCATGTGTTGGTGACTGTGTGCGTCTTGGTAGGTTGGGGACTTGAACATACGGATCCTCACCTGGTTCCGTGATTGCGAATAACAGCGCGCCTGCATTATTAACTGGTTTGCATTATTACCACTTCTGTGTGATTCGCAACGTCTTCATACAGACGCCGTGCTATGCTAATTCATGAGTATCATGCAGCTGCTCTGTACTGCTCATCAATCCCAACCCAAGCTGACTCGCAGCTGATCAAATTCTCTGCCCGAGAAATCAATCACGGCAGAAGCTGCAATCTGGTGTATTCCGCGACATGTCCAATATCCTCCCGTGACAGTCAATAGCTGATAAGCCTTGTTGATATGAATGGACTGGGTCAAGGCGACTGGCACCGTGGGAAACCGCCCAGGGTGTACAGGCGATGCCTTGTATTCCGCCTATCGGTATCGGTGCAATTGATGGTGTAACCTCACTTTGATACGCATCGAGCTCTCTAATAGGACCGAAAAGGCATGTAGCCTCACTGACGAATCATCTCGTCAATGTTTGGGTCTATGCCATCTTCGCCGAGGTCCGGAATTTCGTCTGCAGAATCTATCTTGCGCCGCTTATTCGCACCACTCGTTCCGTTCGTGGAGACAGGCACAGCAGAATACTGAGAAGCTAGACTCGAGAGTGTCTCAAGACCTGTGGGCTGCTGGGCTGGGGTAGCTGCAGTTGCAGATTCCTGCGCTGGCGGAGGCTCGAATGCGTCAGTCCCATGATTGTCGTATATGTCGGCATCGTCTTCGATGGGCGGGGGCGTCAACGCCTCGACCTCAGGTCTGCTGGGCTCAGGCACAGGGCTGGCTGACTGGCCATCGCGATTGGCCGGGGACTGGTCGGCCAGACCTCGCATGATGGCCATCTCGACCTCAGCCTTCTTCAGCTCGATGTTGGACTTCCTCTCTGCGAGCTCCGCCAATTGCTTCTCCTCGGCTTCCAAGCTGGCCTTAACCGCGCCGAGAATCTTCTCGAGGGCGCCGATGAGTTCCGTCCTAGCCTTGACACACTCGGCGACCGCGCCCTCGGCAGTGGCAAGCGTCTTGAGCAAGCCGTTCAGGCGGGCCGCATAGACCGGTGCAGATGGGGTTGGCTGCTTTGAGTCCGTGTTCTTGGCGTACTCCTGCTCGGCGTTGGTGGTCTTCGCCTTAAGAGAGAGTGCCAGCTTGGAGACATTCTGTGCTGGTGCGACAAGTGGTGCAAGCTCGGAGGGCACAGCTGGGGCCCCTATGCTAGAGTTGCCCAGCCCGCTCTTGCCGACACCTCTAGCCTTGTCGAGTTCTGCGAACAATGTCAGAAAAAGCATGCAAGGGAGGAGTGTCCGGTCGTGACTCACCATCGATACGAGTTTCAATAGCACTCTGGATGGGGAGTTCGAACACGCCACGGTCTCTCCATACCTCGACGACCCGACGGACCTTGTTCTGCACATCGGGGGTCGCTCCCTTATACGCGACAGCGGCAGCCTCTGCGATGATTGGTGCGAACGCTAGTGGAAAGTCCTCCTTGTGCCGAGCTTTTGACTGCTGGGTGACCTCTATTACGGATAGTCAGACAGGCGGATACGGCGTCCTCACAGTCTTGATGGCGCTTTAAACTTACCGTTGGCGAGGTAGATCAGGTTGAGCCGGCGAGTGCTTGGGGACTCCTTCAGCTTCTGAAGCCATATCTGGACGGTCCGGTCCGCATGGCGCCTGCAGGGGAAGCCTGTGTCAGAAGGGTAAACAACACATGAAAGATGAAAGAGAGTGGCCGCATACTTATGGAACATGATCCATTGGGCTGCAGTGGCGATACTGTCATGGCTCTCATTGAGGGCAGACAGGCGAGCGAGGACGGCATCATCGTTATAAGCCATGCTGGCTGCTGCTTATTCCTGCTGCTGCTTGTGCTAGTGTTGCTGGTGGGCTTATTGAGGGGTGTGTTGCTGGTCAAATGGGATGCAGTGTGAATCGATTTGTTGGAGAAGGGACCGCAGCTTGTGCTTTGTTGATGGATGGGCCTGGGCTGGAGTTGTGATGGCACGCTCAGTGTGCAGGTGTGCAGGTGTGCAGCCGTGGCACGGGGGCGACGAGGTGAAGTCAATAAGGAGCACACCTGCGCTTGAGGTGACTCTGCAGGCCGACTACTCAGCGTCCCGAGGATATCAGGAAGGCCCCTGGGCCAATTCCTATCAGACCAGAGAATGCTGCTTCTACGACAATGTTGGCTTGCTGCCCTTCTTGATGATGAAGTTTTTGAGGATGATTCAGAGCATGATGGGGGAGGGTTTGCATCACAAGTCAAGCAGGCGAGTGAGAGCTTCCATGTTTGTCTAATCCGGCCTCGTGGCGCTAGTCCTGGGGCGGTAAGGCGTGGTTTTACGCTTTCCATGCAGCAGGCACAGCAGCAGCGTTAGAAGCAACAGTGGGCCCAGAGCAACTTTAGGCCAGCTAGGAAAGTGCCATCCATGCCTGAGCACATGCCTCTTGAGAGCAGCAGCAGTGTTGAGCCTCCTATCCATTAAGCCCCATCCCATCCCATCCCATCACTTCACCTACCAACAAGACAACAATTCCGTGCTAGCTGTCCCTGCAACCTGATCGCATCCTCCCTTCGTCAGCTACCCTTGCTTCCAACCACAACCCCAGTCCAGTTCCACCTGGCCTCCCCCAGACCATCCTCACCATGGCGGACCGATTCCCGTCCCTTGAGGACTTCGACTCCGGAGGTGAGTCTGCGCACACTGTGTTCACTTTAGCTTGCGCCCCCATTCGACCGGCCTTGCTGACATTGGGCCGCACACAGCACAGACAGATGTCCAAGACCCTTCCCTTGCCCCTTCGGCCGATGACTTCCTAGCCAGGGAGAAGGCAATCCTTGGTGACGATGCAGACAAGTTTGCGACTGTAGAGGACGGTGACGCTTTCGATGCCGGCGACGATGACCTGCTTGGTGGCGGCGGCGAGACGGCTCAGTTTGAGCAGCAGTTCCCTGATCTCTCAGGTCCCAATGAGGTTCGTCCGCTCCTGCTCCCATAATCAGCAGCCCCACGGCCGAGCATCTGACAACCCTTGCGATCCAACAGGCAGTAGCCCCAGGCGGCAACATTACTTCGACCGGGCCATCTGTCAGCTACAATTCAGGCTTCGCAGCCTACGCCGAGGAGGAGGAGGAGCCAGAGGTGATCAAGGAGTGGCGGGAGAAGCGTGATGCGGGTAACGCCAAGCGGGCAGAGCAGTTCGCACGACAGCGCGAGGAGACGATCGCCGAGGCACAGCGCAACATCGATGACTTCTACGAGAACTACAACAACAAGAAGGAGAAACAGATCGCCGCCACCCGCAAAGATGCCGAGCAGTTCCTGGCCTCCCGCGAGGACACGACATCTGGTGGCACCAGCTGGGAGCGCGTCGCCAAGATTGTCGATGTCAGTGGGAAGGGCGCAAAGGGCGGCGCTTCTGGTTCGGGCAAGGAGCGCTTCCGCGAACTGTTGATGAGTCTGCGCAAGGACGAGAAGGCTCCAGGTGCCACGGGCGTAAGTTCAAACTCGAGACATGCCAATCAACTGCCCACACTGCCACGAACGGTCACTCGAGAGTCTCAAGTGAGCCTAGGTAGCTAGGGGCTGTGGAAACGACTTTGGACACTGTCTTTCTTTCCGCCGTACTTAAGGACCGGATCACTAACCCGATGGTGTTATAGTACTAGTCGTTGTGCTCGTCATTGTCCGCCTATACGTCATTGCCGCCACACTCCCCAGCGATTCTGCACGTTCAGGAGGATTCCAATGGTAGCCTTATTTGAACCAACACGGGCTCATGCGTATTCAGCTCCAATCGAAGTCAACGACGTGTTGATATCCTACAGCTAGAAAGATTTGGTCTGGGTGGGNGGGGGGGGGGGGGAGAGAACGGGAATCCAGGCAGACATGGCCAAGGACAATGAGCAGCTTCCCGTGTCTCAGCCGAGTGGATGGCTCCAGAGCTTGAAGGAGGCAGTCGCAGCTTAGAGTGCAATTAATGAAAAGAAAATGCTAGGGGGGGTAACAACCACATTCTAATGACGCGTTGCGGCACTTCTCTGTATTTCCCTGGTGCTGTCCTGTCCTGGCTATTCTATTGACTCGTACCCGACTTTCACCCCATTGCTTCCAAACCGAACTGGTTTAGTCCTTTCCGAACCAGGTGTTGTGGCCCAGAACCTTGCGGCCCATCCCGTACATCATGGCTGTAGCCGTCTCGTCAGTTCAAAGCTCGGATTGCTGCGAATATTGGCCTAGGACGTACCGCCAGTGGTTCCCCACATGACCCACACGAAAGGCACGTACAGGAAGGTGCTTCGGGGATTCTGCGAGAATACAATTTCAGCTTGCGCTCTTCCTCGTGTGGTGGTATCGTAGTGGCCATCCTTCGATCCCGCTCTCGGACCGTTCTATGCTCATTCATCGGGGAGTCTCACGATTCGCCAGATGCGGGTGTGGGCTCGGTAGGCAGCCTGGTAGGTGCGCTGGTACTCAGGCACCTTGTTAGGAGCGTTGACGAAGCCGCTGCGTGAGGGAAAGAGTCAGCCTGGGTTCCTCGAGAGCTTTCACGACGCAATCCAAACGTCGGATCGAGTCGGATCGAGCCATTGACCGTTGCGCGGGCGTTGTCCCGGCTCAGCCATCGGCAGAATGAGCATGTTGGGGGGCTCGGGGCACGACCTACGCCATTTTGAATGATTTCGTTGCGGGTTGAGTGGAGAGTTGCGGATGGTAGTTGTCGTCAGAGTGCTGATGGTACGATTGCGAGTTGGGGATCGATGAGGAAGGTTCCTTTGCCGTAGGACCGGTCGCCCCTAACCCTACCTACGGAGGTTTACAGCGCTGAACCCAGTCGCAATCCTCCCAAAACTCATCAGGCCTTCCGGATCCCAAAATCTTGCGCAGCGCATGTACGTACTCCATGTGTTTGGACCAGATTTATGATTGATCTATTTCACCCCGAAATTGTCATCACGGCGCATCTCTCACCAACAATGGTCAGGATATCAACGGTGACCTTACGACCCGTCAGGCGCTGAAATGCTGGTCCTGTTGCGAACCGTCGCGCAAGATAGGGAAGGCACAAGGAGTTATGCCACGAGTATTACTCAGTACTCGACAGTCGCATCAAGGCATCTCGAAAGTCATCTGGGCCTTACGGGGGAATTCGAGACGAGCTCATCAGAACGATGGAAATCGTGTGGGCTCAGCTCTTGTCAGGCGGGCCTCGTACGGGGCATTCTCATCCCCGGCATATTCACCATTCCCGGCCTCGGCAAAAAGGGCAAACAAAGCTGCAGAGGTGATAGCTGTGGAAGATGACTTTGACGTGGCTGAAGATGAAGTTAGCTCCTTTTCTGCGGGACTAAAGGAAGGCATCGCCAGGACGATATCCAGGAGAAGCGTGCCATCTGCGATCGAGTCTCCCACGTTCGACTATCCAAGCCCAGGCTCACCCCTCTACGGAAAATGGCAGTCCTTGTCACTGGACCACGAGCGGTTGCTCATCGAATCCGACATCAACGCGTCAGACTGTCGGACTGTGCGGCTCGTTGACCAACCTGGTAATGAGAGCGACATTGAGCTTTGGAGCTGCCTCCTGGAATTCTGCCACCGGTGGATGGGTCGAGATGGCGTTATTATGATATGGCAGGCAGTTTCGAAGCGGCGGAATCTTTACCAGGTGGACGGCGCTTTGCCCCAAGCTTTCTGGAGGGCCATCATCAGCGCGGCTGTGACCAGCGACACATTTCTGCGGGAGGTGATTGACTATGGAGAGTGGCTCCTTGAGCACCACGGGACTCACTGGCCGCAGCTGTACACGACAGTCATGTCTTTCATGCTAGCGAACCGCCCCAGGGATGAGGTCTTACGTTGGCACATGACACTGAGTCCTTCATTTGGGCCCGGGGAGGCTGAGTTTGTGGACATATTGAAGAAGTTCATCACGGATCCAAACGCAAAAATGCAGGAGACGCTGCAATTGCTTTACTCATGGAGTACGCACCGAAAACTCTACGATATCCTGATACCGCACCTGTACGGCGAAGGCCATGCGCGACTGGCTTTCCGGTGGCGGCGATTCCTTGTTGGCCATGGTGACAGCCCAGCGAGTCTCGCTGCTCGGCCGTTCCTACGATATCTCGGGGCGTATTATCCGCGGACGTTCTTGTCGGAGGAAGAACTCTCGATTGCTGGGCTTGTATTGCAGGACCAACAAGACTCCAGAGAAGGGACAATCAGCCAGAGCCAGCATTCTGAGGCCGCCATCAATGGCCAAAACCTGAGCTACTTGGTCAATCGAGTACATGGGGAGACGTTTGGCATTCGGGAGAAGCCTTACAATGATAAGCTAGGGTCGAAGTGGTTTGCAAGCACCTGGGTCCCACTCGACTTTGCTATAAGTGTCATTCACACGATGGGCATCAATGGTATCGGCCCGTTGTCCTTACAGTCAATTGCACTGCGAGAGGGCAATGCGCGGGGTGTGCTCCACCGCATGGATCAACTGCGCCAGCTCAACATCCATCTGCCTGACACGAACTACGTGGCTGCCATACGACACTATGCCACGGTAGGTGACAATGAGGCTCTCCAAGAGTTGCTCCATTGCGATATCCACCCTGACATATTTGACGACGAGGTGGCCCAGGCTCAACTTCTGAATGACTGCCTCAAGGCGGAAGACTGGGGGACGTACCAGCTGCTTCTCAAGACCAGGTTAGCGGTTACATCGCATTCGGTGTCTACCACAAGCGACAAGATCCTCCAGTCCTGTGCGCGTCAGGGCAATGGGCCGATGGCACTGGCGCTCCTCCAGGGAATGTGCTCGCGCAACCTCCAACCGGCGCCGATGACGAGCCACATGCTTTCCAGCCTCGTCCTCCAGAGTCTTCAATCGCACGCTGACGTTCCAAGTCTGCGGCAGCACGTCGACCTCCAGGTCTCGCTGTGCCGGCAACTGTCCACCACGCGTTTCCCACCCGCAGTCGAGGCTTGGCAGACCGTGCTCTACAGGCTCGGCCGCGAGCACAGGCTAGCCGACCTCGAGCGGCTGTCGCTCGACATCCTCCGGCTGTTCGTCAAGTACACCAAGTCCGACACGCCGATGTGGATCTCGCACATGGCAGACATACCCCAGATTCTCCGCTGCGAATCGCCCTACCAGTACTTCCAGAAACTCCCCCGCGACCTCCCCCTGGGCCACGAGGGCCACCCCGTCCTCCAGATCTTCGACAAGAACCTCCAGGCCTCCGTGACGAGGTGGGGCTTCACCCACACCAGGTACAGCCACGAGGCGGAAGCCTCCGCGTACGCCATCCTGCACGGCGAGGGCGGCGGCGCGTCCGCGGAGCCGGCCGACTTCCACTTCGCCCGCGGGATCCGGCTCCTCGCCATGCTCCGCGACCAGGGCCTGAACGTGGCCCTCCCCACGGTGCGGAAGCAGGCCGTCATCCGCCTCACGGACCTATACCGCGGCGGTGGGGACGCGCGGTACCGGTGGGTCGGGGGCAACCCGCAGCTCAGGATGAGACGGACCAGGACCCAGCTGAGCCTGTCGCAGGCCAAGAAGCTCTGCGACCTGGCTTGGGGCCAGGAGGTGGTGCCCAGCCTGCCCGAGCTCATGACGGTGTTGGAAACGGCGATGAGAGAGGACAAGTTGAATGATATCCAGGCGCGGCTGAGGGCTCTTCAAGACAACAAAGGCATAGTAGGATAAGTAAGATAATGGGAGGAGGGGATATTGTTGGATGGCCCACGTCGGCGACTGTATGTGTATATAATCAGAAACAATACCCTTTGGACATGAGGCCCTCACAGCCAGCATTGAATCACACTCGGTTGAGTAAAATACTGTCGAAAACGTGCGGGACAGTCGTGACCTAGTTATTAAATTCATATTCGTAAACTACACGGGAGACCGTGCCTATCTGTATATCAAATGGTCTAACACGGCCCTTGGCAGAAATGGGCTGCCGCCGCCATCCAACGGCAGCGCATCCCTTTCTATCGCCTGCTCGTCCTCGGCGGGACTGCCGCCACCGCCGCCGCCGCCGCCGTCGCTCCGCCTCTTGGGCTTGATGACCAGCAATATGATCATGCCCACGATAATCAATATCAACAGAAATATGACTTTCCTCTTGGTGGTCTTCTTCTGGTACCCGCTCGCGACGTTGAGCTCCTTGTCCGCCTCCTTGACGTCCACGGCCATGCGCTCCACGTTGTAGTCAATGCGGTCCAGCATGGTCCCCTGGTCGATGACGATGCTCTGCAGGTCGCGGAAGAGGTCGGACAGGTCGATGATCCCCTGGGCGATGTCCTCGATCTCGCGCTCGCGCTGGACGATGGCCGCGTCGTTGGAGTGGAGCTGCTTCTGTTGCATCGAGGACTGCAGCGTGGACTGGGAGAAGGACTTGTCCGTCTCCGAGTCGAGGAGCGAGGGGTCCATGTAGCTAGAAGGTGTGGAGGCGCGGTCCGGGACGGGGGACAGCATGCCGCTTGGCTGGCTGAGGCCACGCAGTTCTGCTGGAAGTTAGCTGGCCATTGCGCCGGAGGCAACAGGTGGGGGGGGGACCGGTCTTCAAGTATGGGCAGCACGCACTCTTCAAGTAAGTACTCTGCTTCTTCCTGAAGCCCGCGCTCGCCTCCTGCACCCTGGCGGCAAGCGATATCTGGATGTTCTTGGCCATGACCTCCTCCGCCCTCGTCATTGTGCCGGAGTCCTTGGACTCGCGCACCATGGCCTCGATGCGCTGGATGCAGCTGTGGCAGTCATGGAACCCGCGCGTGATGTCCTGGGTCAGCCTCTCGATGTCGCGCTCCTCGGCCTTCTTGGTGCCCTCGTCGTCGAAGGCCGGGAGGACGTGCTTCTGGTGCAGGCGCTCGAGCTTCTGCGACTTCTTGGCGATGTCGGCCAGCAGGTCCGTCACCTCGTCGGTGATGTCGGCCCAGCGCGGGGGTAGCAGGTCCATCTCGATGACCGCGTCGCCGTCGTCGTGGTAGTCGCCGCCCGCCAGGAGGCCGCGGCGGTCCGAGGACTCGTCGGCCGAGAAGAGCACGGAGGCGCCGGTGGACGAGCCGAAGCGCTCGGCGCTGGCGAGGTTGTTGCTACCGCCATACTTGTTCCGGTGGGTGGGGTGGTGAGCATAGGACTGGCGGTAGGAGAGATAGCTGCCGGGCGGTCAGGACGGAGGGAGCGAGAATGAATTGGGGGCGGGGGACGTCGCGCGCGCGATAGCCAGTGTGAGGCTCGCCAGTAGAGGTGATGCGACCGCCGGGGTACACTCACAGGTTGGTCCGGTCTCGCCACATGGCGGACGGCGAGGAGAGGGACGACTGCTTTCAGTTTCGGTGGCCTCTAGGCAGATAGTCTGTCGACCGGGTCTGTGTATGGGGTCGCGTCCGGTGCAGTGCAGCAGGTGCATGACATGGCCAGCTGTTATTCGCAGATCATGCAAGAGGGACAGGCTGGAATGCCGTCTAAGATGACGAAACGGGACTCGAGAGGTGGTAGGAAGGGCTGAGCATGGTGATTGGAGAGCTCCGCCCGCCTCAGCCTCCCTGTCCTGGCGCCTTGGGCTTGCGTGCCTGGGTCCCTGTAGTGACTGTGGAATAAGGGCCTGACGTCGCCTTGGAGTTGAATATGGCTGTGTCGGGTTGGTGGCGAGATAAGGGGGAAAGATGAAGTCACCTAGAGGCCGGGTATCCCGTGTTGTCCTGCGGGCTGAACAGAGCAGTCTTCTGGACAGTATATTTACTTAAGTAGAGCAAATCGGCAAGGCTGGGAGGGTGCTACGCTGTAAGTACTGCTGCGAGTCCTGCTGCTATGGTAGACTGAATAATGGACAATAAGGCTCTCGATCAGGACATTCAAGTGTTGTATCTCTTGGTGTGGTGTACGGCACTGTTGTACTTGGAGAAGAGGTAGTCATGGACACCACACCCCTACCGAATAGTAAGTAACACGTAGCCTGCTTCCAGCCGGGGCTGGTCTAGGCCAGTATGTAAGATTCCCCTAGGCAACCTTGGGCACGAGCATTGGGGTCTGGCAACAGGCCTCCCCCTGGGCTCCCTCGCCTGGGCAGGTAGGTCACAGTCGGGACTCACAGTGAGCCCAGCGGTCTGGGTGACGCACCCAAGGCTCAGAGCTCTGGAGTCGACCCCAATTAGTCCTAAATTCAACAACCAGCACCCTACCTCACCCCCTTTTTAGCTGAACCTGAACCTGAACACGCTCCCCTTCTTGATCCTTCCACCACCCGACGACACAACCTGACCTCTCGGTGCTCCACCCCCTCTGCTCGACGACGGCAATATAGTGAACTCTCTTTTCTTGATCCTCCAGCTTGACTCACTGTAGCAACATTCAACATGGTTGGTGCCCTCCCATCTCCCATCACTTCGTCCCTTCTCTGCCAGCCCCGCCTTGCTCTGCGAGGGGCACCAAAAACACCAGGAAAACGTTCACGCAAAAACTCCCAGGACTTGCTGGCTAACCAACAGTACCGCAACAGGCTGACTCTCTGACCGAGGAACAAGTCTCCGAGTTTAAGGAGGCATTCTCCCTCTTTGTAAGTTCCCCCGGCTAGCAGACATGACCTAGCTCCCCGCCGTCGTCTACCCGTCGCGCATGATATGGTGCTAACGGACCGTTTTCGGCTTGTAGGATAAGGATGGTGATGGTTAGTCCAGCCGGTCCCCTTCCTGCCTCTCACCCACGAATACGCGTCACGCTCGACCGCCGCGACGGCCTGCGCGTGCACAACTTTCCTCTCCTTACAGGCGACTACGTCGAATCTATCGCGAGTATCATGCTGAGATATGGCGTAGGACAAATCACCACCAAGGAGCTCGGCACAGTCATGCGGTCCCTGGGCCAGAACCCCTCCGAGTCCGAGCTGCAAGACATGATCAACGAGGTCGACGCCGACAACAATGGCACCATTGACTTCCCTGGTACGTGCAGCTGCTCGCCCATCGCAGATGGCGGGGCACCTGCTGTCGCAGCTCCGGCGCAGCCTTGTCAACACGTACTGACGCGTGCCGAACAGAGTTCCTGACCATGATGGCAAGGAAGATGAAGGACACCGACTCTGAAGAGGAGATCCGCGAGGCTTTCAAGGTTCGATCCACCCATATCCTCTTTTCCTGCCAATGGAACCCGACATGTGCCTAACGATGACTCCAGGTCTTCGACCGCGACAACAACGGCTTCATCTCCGCGGCCGAGCTGCGTCACGTCATGACCTCCATCGGCGAGAAGCTCACAGACGACGAGGTCGACGAGATGATTCGCGAGGCTGACCAGGACGGCGACGGAAGAATCGACTGTGCGTTTCTCTGCGATCCACCTCGAGACCGTGCCGATTGTACTGACCGTTTCAACCCGCAGACAACGAGTTCGTCCAACTTATGATGCAGAAGTAGATGACTGTGTTTCTCGGCCCGTCAGTATCTACTACGAATGATTCCCTAGATGATGAGAAGAATGGAACCGTATTTCTGAGCATTTCCGGCCTGCTTGCCTGCCCCGGCACGGCGTCTTCACCGTGGCGGACTGCACGTGTACGGCTGGCTGGGCTTGCCGGGACATGATGGATGATGAGTCGGTGTGGAGTGTGTAGCAGCGAGGCGGATTCAATGGCGTCTGTAGCCTTGTCTTTCTCAACTGAGCCGATTGCCGGTCTCGGATTTCCGTTTGCCAGGAAGTGCTTTTTGCTGTTGAAAATATGTGCCACACAATTGTTTACGATGGATCAAGGCGTACCTTTCCCTGGGGCTCGTTTTTGATCTTGAATTAGTGACCCAAACCCACACCCATTCCACCAGGCTCTCAGGTACTGGACTGAGCATGATGATTCGCTGGGCTTCACGCATATTGCTGTCGCGTTTGGAATTATGGCTGCTTAGGCATTTAGAGTAGAGATGCACCACCCGTCTCAAATAACCGGCACAAAAACGTCCAACTTCACGCCAGCCTCGTGCCAGTGGGCAACCCCAACGAATTGTCCCGGGCCTCAGACGACCCTTCTCGGGATCGTGTCCAATGCCCTTCACATGCAGGACGGCCTCCAACTCCAAACTTAGAGTGGCAGTGTGGTGGTAGTCCCAGGGGCTTGATGCGTGCCAAATGTGGCGGTGTTCCGGCTAGCGTCGAAGCGTGGAAGCGTGGGTGCAGAAGCAACCCTCCCGGGCCAAGTGTTTCCTTCGCGACAAGCTTCTTGCTAAACTTCAGCCCTACAGCTTCCGGCACATGATTATCTGGCACGTTGCGATTGCGATTACGATAACATATTCCTGGACAGGCCCCCAAGTACTATGTATAATTAGGGTGCATCCGGCACAAGGTAGGTTTCGGCTCGGCCATCGCCAGCGAAGTGCACAACGGCGATCGTCGTCGACATATTATTTGCGCGGGCCCTGGCGCATCGCGTAGCCGCCAAAAGAAACAAAGCTGACATGACTGTGAGTGAACAGCCTTGCCCCCGCATTTTTGTCAAGCACGACTTCTCTCCGCGGGATACTTGCAATCCGGACGGCCGTTCACAGGGATGAGAGCACCCCTGTCCTGACCGGCCGGCTCCCGTTTCCCCAGCAAACTGTCCGCCGAGTCTGGGCGGATCGAACCCCCGAGGTTGGCAGGGTTGATCAACGGCCAAGTACGAGTCCCAAACCTGCTCTGTGGGTGAATGAATGACATGCCGGACCATTTTGTGGCACTGCTTCGTCGTTCAGATTTCAGCACTGGATCTGCCGCTGCCGTGCGTGAGACCGCCGCGATCAGCGCATCTTGCTTTCTGCGGCGTGCAACCCATTCATCTTCGAGGCCCCGCTTTCTTCAGATGGTGGACGTGATACCAGCCACGCCGTCAGTTCCTTGTGGTCGATTTGGGTGTCGCAGTACGCACCGAGAAGCTGGATGAGTTTCCTGTGGGAGGTCGTTGTATCTCGGCTTTTCACTACGTAACAGGCTGTCACCCCAAAGCAGTTCTCTGTCTCGTCCCAGGGCCGGCTCGGGAACACAATGCCTCCTCTGCGGCGATGGCGCCCACTCATCCTCCTCGTGGCTCTGTGGCTCCTGGGCATGTACTGGATGTTCGGGCTCGATGACGAGCCGCCCCTGGCGTACTCCCCAGGCTCCCACACCGTCCCCGGCCAGCAGCCGCAGTCGGGCCACCACAACGTGGCCCCCGTCAGCGACGCCCATGGCGGTGCCGGCGGCCCGGAGAACGGCGGCGAGCTCGACGCCGAGCGCTGGCGGAAGCTGCCCGACCTGTTCCCGGTCACGGGGGAGCTGCGGGCGCTGCCGGGGGTGAGGGCGGGCCGGAGTGACATACCCAAGATCCAGGCCGCGGCGCTGCGGGAATCGGACGCCGCGCGGGAATTGAGGCTGCAGAGGCAGAAGGCCGTCAGGGACAGCTTCATGCACAGCTGGTCCGGCTACAAGAAGCACGCGTGGATGTCGGACGAGGTGACGCCGCTGGGCGGCAAGCCCAAGAACCCCTTTGGGGGTTGGGCGGCTACGCTGGTGGACGCGCTGGACACGCTGTGGATCATGGGGCTCGAGGACGAGTTCCGGGCTGCCGTTGAGGCGGCGGAGACGATTAACTTTTCCAGGTCGGACTCCGACCTGGTGAATATCTTTGAGACCACGATTAGGTACCTCGGCGGCTTCCTGGCCGCGTACGAGCTCAGCGGGAAGAAGTACGAGGGCCTGCTGAGGAAGGCGGTCGAGGTGGGCGAGCTGGTCATGTGCGCGTTCGACACGGATAACAGGATGCCTATCGCGAGATGGGATTGGAAGTTGCAAGTGTTCCTATAACGCTTTCCATATTGTGATGACAAGTTTACTAATTGGGTCCATCACAGCTATATGACCGGCCATGTACAGAGACATCCTAGGAGTGTGCTCGTATCAGAGCTGGGGTCACTGTCGCTCGAATTTACCAAGCTTTCACAGCTGACCGGAGACATGAAGTACTACGACGCCGTCCAGAGGATCTCGGACGAGTTCGAAAAGGGCCAGGACACCACTAAACTGCCTGGCATGTGGCCTGTCCAGGTCGATTCGTCTGGGCCAAAGTTTACAACTGACAATGGCTTTACCCTCGGTGGCATGTCGGATTCGCTGTACGAGTACTTCCCCAAGCAGTACCTCATCCTCGGCGGCGCCCTTGAGCAGCCCAAGAAGATGTACGAGAAGTTCATCGGCGTTGCAAAGAAGCACCTTTTCCGTCGTGCCACCAACCCGGAGGACATCCCGATCATCATCTCGGGTGACGCCAGGGTCAGGACGGTGGATGGCGACTTGACCGCGGTAAACAGCCCCAAGGGCCAACACCTGACGTGCTTTGCGGGCGGGATGGTCGGCATCGCCTCAAAAATCTTCGACAGGCCCAGCGAGCTGGATCTTGCAGCACAGCTCACGGACGGATGCGTATGGGCGTACGGGGCAACTGCCACCGGGATCATGCCCGAGATATTCGGGTTCGTCCCGTGCGGGGGTGTCGAGGACGACCAGACCGGCCCAGAGTGCAAGTGGAGCGACGTCAAGTGGCGCACCGCCGTCAGGGACCAGTACCTCGGGGCCAGGAGCGGCAAGGACCCCATGGGGAGCGAGGTGGACAAGATGATCAGCGACCAGAAGCTGACGCCGGGGATCCTGGCGCTCTACGACAAGAAGTACATCCTCCGGCCCGAGGCCATCGAGAGCGTCTTCATCATGTACAGGCTCACGGGCGACCGCGCGTGGATGGACAAGGCGTGGGCCATGTTCGACAAGATCGAGCGGCTCACGAGGACCAAGATAGGGGCGGCAAGCCTCAGGGACGTGACGAGGGAGAACCCGGGGCAGATGGACTCGATGGAGAGCTTCTGGCTCGCCGAGACGCTCAAGTACTTCTACCTGGTGTTCTCCGAGTTTGATACTGTCGACCTGGATACGTGGGTGTTGAACACGGAGGCTCATCCACTGCATCGCCCGGACGTGAGCTGATGACGGTGGGGAGCGGGCGCTGCTGTATAAACACAATAGGAAAAATTGCTGATGAGATCTTCCGGGCATAAATACGTCCATGAAACGTGTGTAAAACCTTACCGGGTGTGGTGGTAGAAATCCTGTCTTTTCGTCCGTTGAGTCTTGGCTGTCAACCACCTGTAGCGGTAGCAGCAGCAGCACTGACCAGTAACTGAGTTTCGCCGGCAGGGGTGAGAAAAAGGGGGGTCAGCCTCCAACCTGACAGTTGGCTTCAACCAGGAACCAGACCTGACCTGCAGACGGTACTCACAACACGAGCATCGAGTCCAGTACATAGTAGGTACTTAAGTAGATAAGGTAAGCATACATGTATGCTCCGTCCTGGTGGGCCCTGCTAGCAGCCCAGGAAGCCACTTGGCGGTCTTTCTTGGCCCGCCGCAATCGACATCGCATCCCAAAGCTGCTAACCTTGACGCTGCCAGGGTGCAGTTCACTTTAGGCTGGCAGACCGGGCGGCAGCAATCACCACTTCCAGCAGACGTTGCTTCTTTGGTGTCTCAGTCCGAGCACACTCTCCCGCACACGCACACCACTTCCCACCGCACGCGCGCGCCCCCATTCCAGTCCCCGGTGCGACTCTGCTACCCGAAGCCAGCCCTTTGACGGCCCCAAGGTCCCCTCGTGGGGTTGAACCTTCTTCCCATCATGGCCTCCCGTGAGCTCGACCCTCCTCAACACCACACCCACACGCCCTGCTCGAATCGCAGCCCCCCCGCCGGGCAGCAGCCAACATGGATCTGAAGTCGCTAACACTAGACGGCCACATCTCAGTCAAGCAGTTCATTCGGAACGTCCGTGCCGCCAAGACAATCGCCGACGAGCGCGCCGTCATCCAGAAGGAGAGTGCATCCATACGAGCCAGCTTCCGCGAGGAAAGCCACGATCACCAGGTCCGGTGTGTGCTCCCACCCCTGCAGCTCCGCCCTGCCGGCTCTCTGCCCCTCACAATTCCGCCTGGTGTTCCACGGCCGGCGTTCCTACGCGACAAGCCGCTGGGGAGACATTTGTACTGATGATGGCTGTGCATGCTTCCTCGCAGACGAAACAATGTTGCGAAACTGCTATACCTCTTCACCCTGGGCGAGAGAACCCATTTCGGCCAGATCGAGTGTCTCAAGCTCCTCGCGTCACCACGATTCGCCGACAAGCGTCTAGGCCACCTGGCTACGAGCTTGCTGCTGGATGAGAACCAGGAGGTGCTCACGCTGGTGACCAACTCTCTTCAGAAGTATGCTCAACTGCGGAAAGATCCCCGGTGTACATACTCTGCTCACACTGTCCCAGTGACCTCGGCCACTCGAACCAGTATGTCGTCGGACTCGCCCTCTGCACCCTCGGCAACATCGCCTCCGTCGAGATGTCCCGAGACCTGTTCTCCGAGATCGAGAAGCTCGTGTCAACCGCGAACCCTTACATCCGAAGAAAAGCCGCCCTCTGCGCCATGCGTATATGTCGGAAGGTACCAGACCTGCAGGAACACTTTGTCGAGAAGGCCACGGCATTGCTCCAGGACCGGAATCACGGGGTTCTCCTATGTGGCCTGACGTTGGTGACGAGTCTGTGTGAGGCGGACGAGGAGGAGGGCGGCGAGGAGGGCATAATCGAGAAGTTCAGGCAATTTGTGCCGATACTGGTCAGGACACTGAAAGGGCTCGCATCCTCTGGCTACGCCCCTGAACATGATGTCATGGGCATCACGGATCCCTTCATACAGGTCAAGATCCTGCACCTGCTCCGAGTCCTGGCCAGAGGTGATGCGCAGGTCAGCGAGCAGATCAACGACATTCTTGCGCAGGTTGCGACAAACACCGACTCCTCCAAGAACGTCGGCAACTCGATCCTGTACGAGGCGGTGCGCACAATCCTGGACATCGAAGCCGATTCGGGCCTGAGGGTACTCGGTGTCAATATCCTCGGAAAGTTCCTGACAAACAGGGACAACAACATCCGTTACGTCGCACTCAACACTCTCATCAAGGTCGTCGCAATCGAGCCAAACGCCGTACAGAGGCACCGAAACACAATTCTCGAGTGTCTGAGAGACCCGGATATCAGCATCAGGCGGCGGGCGCTCGACCTCAGTTTCACGCTCATCAACGAGAGCAACGTCCGCGTGCTCATCAGAGAGCTCCTGGCCTTCTTGGAAGTTGCGGACAATGAGTTCAAGCCCACACTGACGACTCAGATCGGCATCGCGGCCGACCGATATGCACCGAACAAGAGGTGGCACGTCGACACCATGCTGAGAGTCCTGGCGCTGGCTGGAAACTACGTCAAGGAACCCATCATGTCTTCTGTCATCCGGCTTATCGCGACGACCCCGGAGCTCCAGACATATGCGGTCCAGAAGCTGTACACAAGTCTCAAGAAGGACATCACCCAGGAAAGCTTGACACAGGCAGGATCATGGTGCATCGGAGAGTACGGCGATGTGCTGCTCAGGGGTGGGCAGTACGAGGAGGAGGAGCTTGTGAAAGAGGTCAAAGAGCACGAGATCATCGACCTGTTCTCGACCATTTTGAACAGCAACTACGCCACCCAAGTCACGACGGAGTACATCGTTAACGCACTGATCAAACTGACAACGAGACTGTCAGACGGAACACAAGTCGAAAGAGTGAAAAGGTTGCTCCAAAACCACCAGGCAAGCCTGGATGTCGAGGTCCAGCAGCGTGCCGTCGAGTACCTGAACTTGTTTGATCACGACCAGCTTCGCCGCGGTGTTCTCGAGAAGATGCCACCGCCTCAGATCAAGGAAGAGAACCGTGTCCTTGGCGAGAAGTCTGCCAAGGAAAAGAAGAAGTCCAATAGGCGATCAAAGCCTATCAAGGTCTCAGAACAGGATCTTCTCATGGACATCATGGGAGACAGCGCCCCGTCTCCGGCTCCTGTAAACGGTAACTCGCAGAACAATGCGGATCTCTTGGCTGATATCCTCGGCGGAACGACCTCGCCGCCGCCAACATCATCAAACACCGGGACGCCGGGCCCTCAATCCAACGTGTCCGCCATTATGGATCTCTTCGGCTCTGGGCCTGCGCAGGCTACGCCACCGCCTCAGGCAGCCGGCGCCGCGGCGACATCCTCATCAGGACTTGACCTTCTCGGCCAGATGGGTGCATCGTCTCCCGCACCACAGGCAGCAGCACCGGCTGGCTTCCCCTGCTACAACAACAACGGCGTCGTGGTGACAATTGCCACGCAGCGCAACGCCGAGGGCATCGTGCAGGCCGTTGCGCGCTTCAGGAATGCGTCAGGCGGCCCATTGTCGAACGTCGGAGTGCAAGCGGCCGTGCCCAAGAGCCAGAAACTGCAACTCAACAGCATATCAAACTCGGAGCTGGCGCCCGGGACCGAGGCAACGCAGGCCATGAGGATCCAGGGAGTCAAAGGGGTAAGTACAAATATACGCCGAGAAAACCTAGACGGCGGTTCGATGCTAACAATATGTGATGTTTAGCCTCTGCGCCTGCGATTAAGGGTCCAGTACGCACATCCCTCGGCCGGGCAGGTGATGGACCAGGTGAACTGGGCGGAGCCATCCTGAGCGGGCTGGCGAACGAGAAACGAATGAACCTTGAGATCAGTACAGGGTGTTGATGAGGGAGGACTATCACGGACGGAGGGGGTTCATAGAGAGCTAACGTAAGGGCTTCTCCATTGGTCCCGGGAATCGGAGGCGGGGGGAGGTTTGGGGGCCGCCGGCGAGACAGGGGCTTCAAGGGTGGTCGTGACCAAAAGCAAGCAGGCGGTCAATACATATCTACGGGCAGTCCAAGTGACTGGATCTCCATGACCAATTTTGGCATACCTTTCTTGGGCGCGCCGTTGAGTGGCCGGCGGCCCGAGTGGGTGGCGTCAGGGCCGGCCGCCCGTCTCTCATGAGATCAGCGCGGCATATCCTTGGTCGGCGCCTGACAAGTCCTGCCAAGTAAGCTCTGATGCCCACCTACTGGTATCAGAGAACGGAAGGGGGGGGAGGGCTCATTGGCGCCTGCTTCACGTGGCGCATTCTTGTCTGCTCGGCCTTGGAGCCTTGCCCGAGTGAGTGGGCATGTGCCCAAGCAGCTGGCCGGTCACGTAATTGGGGCGTGTCCGTGTTTGATGACAATTACAAGATAATTTCTAAGCGACATACAAAATAGAAGAAAATGACCAGAGGAACAAAGTAGGATGCTGAACCCAATGTCTTGTTCTTTTTCTTCTCGGTGGTGGGTTCAAGTGCGACTTTGTTTCCGCGCATTCCACTGTAGAAAGGGGACGGTGATCGCTGGCCAGGGAGCGGCGGGATGGTATATGGATATTCCCACAACAACAAAATTGTATGGCATACAATCTACTTCTAATAGCATGTTGTCGACACCCAAAAAGTACTCCAGGTTTGGCCTTAAGTATGACTCACCTCATCCGGAGTTTTCAACATATTGGCCAGCCTGGTGCTAGGCGCTGGGTGCTGGGTGCTTAGATGGCAGTAACCAAGGTAGTTGGACGCTTGCTGCCAAGATTGGCCAAGAGATGTGTTTCTGTTCCCTTTTGCTTGGGAGGCGGGAAAGTTACGAATCAGATTTCGTGGGCCGTGGAGGAAGGGCAGATATGGTTCATCCCCTCGCTCTCCCACTCTGCATCGCTCATACTACCTACATGATGAACCCACCATCGCTTCCGGCGAGGGTTCCTCGTGGGGATCAGCCGTCGGCAGAGGTCATCGAGATAACGCGTCATTCGACACTCTGGCGTATCAGGAGGCTGTTTTTTCGTGTTTGGCAGGCGGTCCACCCAGTCAGTCTGTTTCCGCGACGGGGTCTCGTGGGCCGTGCCTCTCAGCTCGCACCGATGTCCCAAGCCTCAAATGGGCCAGGGAATTCCCCCCTCTCCCTTCCCCCCTCCACCGTATGCTGCTAAGCGCAGGCAAGTGTGTCCGCTGTAATTGGCCAGAGAGGGACAGGAAGCGGGAGGGTTGTTGCGAAGAGGGTGTGCTGGTGTTGGATGGGAGGCCATCTATTCAAGGACTTGGAGGGGGAGGGGCGGGTATGTAGGTCATCTTTTGAGTTCTTGTTAGCTGGGGATTGGATCTTGGGTGGATGGCCCGTTGGCGCCAAATGGCAACCATCAATCTCCGTGCTTGCCGGGGCCGGACCAATTGATTCTTTTTTTGTCTTCTTCTTTCTTTCTTTCTTCCTTGTCGGGGGGGGGGGCAGGAAGCTGCATGAACATGTGGACGTGGTAAATTTGTCGGGCTGGCTGGTTGACTGGTCAGGCAAGGCAAGGGAAGAAGAGATGGTGGAGGGTGGTGTCTGTCCATTTCCATGATAAATAGACGTGTGATGTAACCCAACCCTCATCTTACTGTATGTACAGGATGTACTTATGCATGACCGCGGCGGCAGATCAGCCCCCCTGTTGGCATCTTCTTGGCTCCGCCTCCGAGGAGAGATTCTTGGGACCGAGATCTGGAGACGGGAAGGATGGGGAAAACAGAAAGTGGATTTTAGTCAGATCATATAGCTTGTTTGTTTTTGTCGCCAGGAAAACCACCCGGGGTCCAGATGTTGGCGAAGATCAAACGTCACAACCGTATGGAGCCTGTTTCTCCACACAACAATTGTTCGTTCCCACCTGCTGTCTCGCGTCTTCTTCTTGTTCTTGTTTCCGTGTTCGCTTTTACTCCTGGAAGCCACCGACAGACCGGACGGCCTTGTGCCGAGCAAGTAGCGGATGCTAATAATTGCAAAGGACGTGAGAGGGGGCATGAGATAAGATGAGCGGGGCAGCAAAGCGCTGAGCAGAGACAAAATAGACGCTGGCCCGTTGAGGCGGCCAGGTGTGGTGGCCCTCTGTTGTAAAAGCCGGCAAGTAACATGCCCGGTTTAGGTAGGCAGATGGTAAGCTTAGAAGTGCAGCTCCAGCCCATGTTCGTTGCACGGCGAGCCGCCGGCGCACCACACTGCTGTACGCTGTACGCTGTACGTACCTTGGAGATGAACGCAGTAGCGGACTAAATAGCACCAAAAAGCTGCTAGTTCCAAGATGCCGTGGACAAGGGCACCCTTGGGCTGGGGGAGGCGGCCTGATTGGCCTGTCGACGCGCTCCCGCTCTTGGGCCACACTACCAGAAGAACAAGGAATTGTTAGTGGGCGGGTGTGTGTCTATTTCTAGATTTTCGTCAGGCCCTCTTTTTTAACCGCCGCCGCGACGGGTGGGGAACATGGACAGCAAGCGAGAGGCGGGTCTCGGCATCTCATCTGCATCTAGTGTACTAGAATACTAGTATACTATGGTACACTATAGTAATACCTTATTGCTGTGGTAATCTCGAATCTGCAACCTGTCTGCAATCTCGGGATTACTGTCCGGTGCTGAACTCGAGCTGGAGGGTGGTAGAGCCAACGGGTAAACGTCAGACAGACCCAAAAAGACCACATGCAGCCTACAGCCGAAGGCCTGCGGTCCCAGTGTCTTGTCTTGCAGCCCTTCTTTTCCTTCGCTGGCTCAAGCGCCTGCGGGACAGGGGACAAGGGGGACCAGCCTAGACGGGAAGCGACAGGCCGACATGCCCCTTCCCTGATCACCACCCCTGCCGTACATGAGGCGCCCCGTCCACTCATCTTTCACCGTTGCTTCCTCGCTGGGGGTTGCGAGGTTGGCTACTGCAGCATCCGTACAGTACAGTTGCAGTACGTGCCACGATGGTACATCGCTACCTTGCTACCTTGCTACCTCGCTACCCACGCTCTATTCTGGGCAACAACCTCCACGGGCCATGTGTTGTGTGTGCGTGCCGCCGACCTGCCTCGTCCTTCCGGCCTGGTCCAACCTCCTGGTCCAACCTGCAGCTTCGCGTGTGTGTAAGAGTAAGTATGCAGATAAAAGCATGTCCTCCCACACGCACACACACTTCTCTCAACACCATGCCTCCTCCGGTCCGTGAAACTCATTCCGTTTTCATATAGTCTCGCTTTCCTCTTTTCTTTCCTTCAGTCTCTCTGTTGGGTTTCCTTTCCTTGTCGTCGTCCAACGCTTTCCTAGTCTCTGGGTTTTCCTGTTTCTGTGTCTGTGTCCGTGCCTGTGACTGCGTCTCGTCTCTTATTCGACCTCCGTCACGAGTGAGATAGCAACCCAAGGGGAAAAGGGAAAACATTGCCGGTCCGAGTTCACAACCTCAACTGCCAATCTCAACCCTCGCCTCGCCATCTTGAACACTCCGCCACCTCACCTAACCTACTACACACCCAACCACCAACGACCGACCAGCTCGGAGCACAACAACCACGATGCGAGCTTCGTCGATCTTCCTCCCGGCACTCTGTGCTTTGGTGCACGCCGCCCCGGCCTACCCAGAACTCAACCTCAAGGCTGCCCTACCAGACGACGCCATGAACGACATCTCCCAGTACTTCAACATGCTGGCCAAGAAGACACAGGAGGGCCGGCAGATGTCCCAAGCACCCGTCTGTGATCTGAGCGCTGCGAAGCTCCCAGTCGCATGTAAGTTGCACACCCTCACCAAACCAAATTGCCGCCGCATCACACACTAACACAAGAGTCCCAGCCCCCGAGGCCCTCCCCGACGTCTCGCCGGGCCTGATCCTCAAGCACGTCGCTGTCGGCCGCGGCACCCAGAACTACACCTGCGACACATCCAACACCACCGCCGTGCCCGTCGCTGCCGGCGCCGTCGCCACCCTCTTCAACGCCAGCTGCATCGCCGCCACCTACCCGGACCTGGCCAACATGCTGCCGCGCGTCTCCATGGCCTTCAACCTGACCGCCTCCCAAGCCTACCCCAAGAACCTGCTGCCCACCTCCACCAACAGCAGGCTGGCCCCCGGCAACTACGCCATCAGCGGCCACCACTACTTCACCGACAGCACCACCCCCTACTTCACCCTCGACACGGACAACCTCAAGCTGGGTGTCATCCCCTGCAAGAAGAACGCCGCCGTCAACGCCCCTGCCGACGCCCCCGTGGGCCAGAAGGGCGAGAAGGCCGTCCCCTGGCTCAAGCTCTTGGCAAAGGACGGCGCCACCGGCCGCCTGCAGGAGGTCTTCCGCGTCGAGACCGCCGGCGGGAGCGCCCCGAGCACGTGTGCCGGCATGCCAGCAACCTTCGAGGTCGAGTACAGCGCACAGTAAGCACCCACTGCTCGCCACCAGTTGTCTGCTGTGATCAATTCACTAACAAGCGCCCCCCAATTTAGATACTGGTTCTTCGAGTCGGCGTCATGAGACCCCAGAACATGATTGTTGTGTCTTCGACACGATGATACACGCCTTTTGCTCTTTGTTCCTTTCTCTTTTCTTTTCTATTCACAAAGTGTGATACCATAGTCGCGGCGTCAGGGCGTTCCTAGGGTCTTTTTCTTTTCTCTCACAGGAGGGGGATGCCCCATCCTCCTCCCGGCCGGCTTCGACCCAGGGTGGTTGACCGACGGCGGGAGGGTTGAAAGGAGGCCGGCGTAGGAACAGGCTTGAGACATAGCATGCCAAACTACCAATAAGACTTCTAATCCCTCTGCACACACAATGTTCGTCTCATCACGTGAATGAGTGAATGAATGAATGTACGGAGGTCTTGACCATGTTACACCGAAGACCACCCCCTGGTGGTGTGAATTATCGCCGTCGACTTAGTGAACCCCCAAATCACCGGTAGGTAGTAAGTAATACCCTCTTCATACAAAACATCAGTATCATGTTATGCAGAAGCCTGTCACCCCCTCCGTCGGTGAGTGCCCAACCTTCTCGACCAAGATGGTCATTGACACACAGGCCGGTGCACCCAATCAATCGACAAGAAGGGGCTGCCCCAACCTTCATCCCATGTGGGAGGAAATGGCACAACTGGTGTGTGTGTGTGTGTGTGTGTGTGTGTGTGTGGACAAAATCGTCACAGAAAGTTAAACTAAACCTCCTCGACAATGCACGTTGGTTCCAGATGATGGTGCTTGGTACTCCTGGTGCTTGCTCCTCCCCCAGGCGCAAAGTCGAGATATGATACACACACGAGATGCAGTCTGTCCAGCCAGGAGTCTCTTGACATAAAACACCCATCTCCAACATCTCACCCTCCCCCCAGATTTTGGAGGGGAAAGAACAAGAAAAGGAAACAAGAGAGAGAGAGAGATCTGCAGCTTTCGCTGAGTCACTTTCTTTTCTCCTTGGCCCCAAGAGGCACGGGATGCCAAGGGAACGGGAGGGGTGAATCCAGGTGTGGTTACAGCAGAGTCGGATCCCTTTTTTTTTGGAGTGTGTGTGGTTTGTTCGGTGGGTTACATTTTCAACGCTGGTCTGTCATGCTGGTAGGGCTGAAGGGGCGTGGTTAATCGGATGGATGAACGAATGGATGGATGGATCGAATGGATTGAATGGGTGCATGTGGCTCTCTCGTCAGGCTTCGGGCGTCGTCCTTTTTCGTATAGCTAGAAAGGACGCAATATGGCCACTTGCTGTCCAATGCGTCGGGCGGCGGAGGTTCGCAGTCGCTCTGCTTGATTGTTCTTCTCTTCTGACATGTGATCAAGATCCCTCTGAAGCCAGCGATACAAAATACAGAGCAAACAGGGTCATGATTGGGGGGGAAACGGTGCTTCTATGTCTTTCAACACCGATTATTATGCATTATCCTGGCACCCACGCCCTGACCGGTGCGCAGGGCTCGGAAAGTTCTAATGCCAATATGTGACAGCGAAGTCATCAAAATGGTAACACAGCTTCTCGGCACCCTCGAAAGAATGTGAGGTGGAGAAAGTCCGGCTTGTGTTACCTTGGTCGTCAGTGAGCCTCGTCCGGGCTCTCCGTGTCCCAGTGTCTTGTTCCCATACGGTCTCCCAGGACAGATGAATCGTTTCGCATGCCCCAACACTCAATCAGCTGTAAGCCACCCACCCTTTTTGAACTGCGCCGGTGCCCGGAACCAGAAACCCAACCCCACAAGTCCCGTGCCGCCCGTCGCGGTGACGGGGGCATAACATATTCAAAAAATACTACATTACAATTGCAGCGCCTCGATGCCACGTGCCATGTCCCGAGACTGTAATTCTAGTATCTCGGTGCCAATGACACGTTCAATCTCGGCCAGGTATGAACAATGACGACTGTGGGTCGGCCATCGAATACCACGCTTCGCGGACGTTGGTTCCCAAATTCTCCTACTCGTTCGGCAACAGCTGAGGCCGCTACGCCTTTCGGGACCGCGTGGTAGTGCCGTTAGGCCTCGCACCAGTGGTCTTGACATCCCCGTTCAGGATGCCGTTGTTGCCGGACATACCGTGCACGAGGTCGTGGGGGTCGGGGAGAGGGGCCTGAGACATGCGGCGGAGCGACTTGCGGTGGTTGGGCTTCGAGTCCTTCTTGTAGGTCGCGATGTAGAAGGAGATGAAGAGCACCAGGTAGGACGTGAGAACACCGATGCCAGCGAACGCGGCGAACTCCTCGCCGGCACATTTGCCATGGTTGGGCATCCAGGGGAAGTAAGTGGACGTAAAGTACGTGTAAGAGGCGAAGTAGACGAATCCTGCGAGCGGTCAGCCAAGAATGCACGTGAACGAAGCCTGACTGGGTTATACTGACCAAGGTCAATGATGAACTGGATGATCTGGAGCCGAGTGACCCACTCCTTCCACCAGATACGAACGCCACGTGCGCTCTGGAAGTAGTACCAGTACATGAGGACGTGGACGGTCAGGTTGAGAGAGATGACGACCCAGGACACGGAAGTACTTCCGAGCAGCTGCGTGTAGCACAGGACAGCGGTGGCGCCATGGTGGTAGCAGTGAAGGAAGGCTGTGAGGGACCGCATTAGTAAGGCAGACACACACTAGAGAGCAACGGGAACCTTCATGGTTATACGTACTCAGAGGCTTCTTCTTGAGGAACAGGAAGACGGTGTCCAGCAGCTCGAGATACTTGGTCAGGTAGTTCAGCTATGACGAGGGGCGTTAGCTTTGGGGACTGGGCTGAGGGCTCGCATGCAAGGCGTGGACGTACGTAGTAGAGCACAACGAGGGGCTGGGTCCAGCCACCTTCACGGTCACAAATCGCGTGGAAGATGCCGCCGCGCACAATTGTGGGCAGCAGTTGCTCAATGAAGAGGGCCAGCAGTATGCCGGAGATGGCAGTGAGGTAGAGGTTGTGGACGAGGAAGATGCCCTTGAGCTTGAAAGGCTCGCGGTTGCGCATGAGCTCACGGCCGCCCAGGATGACGAAGTAGTAGAGAATGACGAAGATGCCCGTCTCCTTGAGAGTGGACATGGGCGTCTCGCCGGCGACGAAGCGGAACTCGCTGACGGGGTAGCCGGTGACTGCAGTCCATGCCTTGTCGAAGAGGGGCCATAGCTGGATGCCGAAGGGCCGGTCGATGGTCGGGAGCGGCAGGCGCTCGTAGAAGGTGGCGGAGGCTGCGGTGTCCATTGTGGCTCGGGTGTTCGGCGAGCGCGGATGCGACGACTAATGCTGGTGCTGCTGCGAAAGGGTCAGTCAGGCATTGGGTCTGTCGGAGGGGCGGGAGTGGTGCAGGAGCGCAATTGACCGCCGCCGGACTTGGTCGGGAGACGATATTCAAGCAGCCGGCGGGCACGGGAAGCCGTACGTACGCACCTGGAAGTTTCGTTGCGAGCACGTCTCTGCGCCAAAGCTGAGCCGAACCGAGCTGAGCTTAGCTTTCAGCGACGGGGCGGCACAAAAGGAAGGACAAGAAAATAATTGACACACACTCTCTCTGTCTCTCTCAATGAAATGCCCCAATGCAAACCACCGTCCGCAACGAAGCAAAGACAGCACGGCGCAGAACAACCGGGGGGGGGGAAGGGGAGAAGGAAGGGTCTGGGGTTGGGAAGAGAAGAAGAAGGAGGATGATGATGATGGGGAAGTGGGAAAAGTTTATCAATTCGGGATTGGGGGTTCTCTAGTCAACGCGATGGGCAGGCCCCCCAGCGAAAAGGAGATGTGTTTAATCTGCCAGTCACGCAGGGGTCGGGCCAGTGGCAGTCGCATCCACGCAAGGCCATGCGAGCCAGGCAAGCAGGCCCGGGCTAGTATTCCAAGCCCAGGTGTGCCACAAGAGAGAGCATGTAAAGCCCCGGAGGCCCCAAGCCTGCACAGGCACCCGCTCGTCGACAGGACGGGGTGGGGGCAGCCCTCGGGGCAGGCCCTTTTCCCTAGCGGCTGCGAGCATGCAGCAAAGTCGAGACCACCTAGGCAGCCTGGGCAGGTGCAGGTGGTCGTACTAGGTTGTGCCCGCCTCGACTCAACAGCGGACCAGTTCCCCCGACGGTTGATTGAACGTTCTAAGGTTGGGATACGAGTATAGGGGACTGGCTAGGTACCTAGGTACCTAGGTAGGTACATGCATACATACATAGGGACACAACAGGGGCAACATTGCCTACCGAGACAAGACACACAAGACACAACGGGATCGACCCACGTTGCAACGATAGCCTCGGGGCCAGATCAGAGAGGAACAATCAATGCATTCGGGCCAAGACGCCGGGGCCGATGCTGCTAGGGTGCCGTCTTTTCCAACTCCATCTAATCTCAACGCGTCCCGGTCTCATTTCACGTCCCAAGCCAACGCCCACCCTCCATCGGCGTCCTAATCGATTCTGCGCCGTGGGGCTGCCTCCCACCCGCCGGTGTGCCGGGTCAACATATGGGGCCGACACAGTCATGTAGCCATGCCATCCATGTCCCTGGCGTGGTGGGAGTAGTTGATCCGGCAGCAGAGACTAGGTATCTGGGTTTGCACACTGGGCAAGCATGTGATGCACACTTTGTTTCCACCTGAGGTCGTCCAGAAGGCACCGGAAGGCCAGACTGTTCCGTAGGCGCCATATGCATTCAGGCGCATGGGCATTGATGTCATGCCGGGACAGATTGGCGGCCTACACTAGGTGAAGTCTGTTCCTGCAGCGAGGAACGTTGCTTATTCGGCATGGACTCGGCAGGGCTGGCACGTCGGCCATGTGGTCCCGGGCTCGGAAGCCAAGCCGCTGCTTGCTGCTTGCTGCTCTCTGCTCCCGCCAACTTCGTTGTGCTATGTGTGTGTGTGTATATATATGTATATCTGCACCCCCCACTCTCCACTATGACAGGCTCTGGGTTTTGGGTGTCGCGTCATTGGCATATTCTCCGTCATTTGAAACTTGCGGTTGCCCAGCAGAAGAAGTCTTACACTAGATTGATATGTTGGGAGGAACGAAGCCAAACGGCCTGATATCGCGATCACTGTACATAGTATCAGCGGCCCACCTGCGCAGGCACACATCCAGATAGTGGTGAACTGCCTGCCAGCCAGAGCTGCAGCAAAGAGGGTCCCCAGGGCCAGCCAACCAATCATGGCTCTCGAAAGAGGTGGGCCACCCCCGACAACTTCCTAATGGTCTGGCAGTGGCAGTAGCGGGCAGCTGAGCCTGGCTCTCTTCCTGGCTTACCCGCAGCTCGCCCTGGTTCGAGCGCTGGTGGTCGGTCTGGTGGTCCGATCTTGATAGGCACCCTGCTCTGCTGGAAAACTGCTCTCCCACCCCGTCAACCACACCACGCACCACGCACCACGCACCGCACACAACGCCCAACGCACCCACGACCGCACCACTCCACTCTCCACTCACTTGCGATTGTGAGGTCGGCTCTCTCGCTACCACCATCGCTGCCGCCCATACACCCTACCAGAGGACGACTGCACAAGCAGGAGCACCAAGGATCCCAGACAAAAAAAAACATGTCGTTCCTCCGTATCGCCGCCCGTGGCCCCACGGCCTCGACCTTCTTCCGTGCAACCACCCTGCGGTCCGCCGCCCGCCCTCTGGTCGCAGCCCGCCCCAGCTTCAGCACCTCCTCGCGCCTGCGTGCAGAGCACCAGGAGGAGTCCTTCGAGGAGTTCAGCGACAGGTGAGGACACACCCCCCGACGGACTGGCGATCCCGAAACCGTGACGGGCCAGACGACCACACCACGTCACGTCATAGCTCGAACCAACGGTCAATCGGGGTCAATTGGGCCAGAGGGCCATGCCGAAACCGATCAATGGCTGATGGGAGCTATGCCGATACAGATTCGAGAAGGAATTCGACGGTGTCCAGGATGTCTTCGAGCTCCAGGTGAGTGCAGCAGCCCTGAGCCTCGAGCTCCCCGGCTGGGCCGGACACGCATGGCACCATCGCTGACCCTCGCGACCCAACGCAGCGCAACCTGAATAACGCTTTCGCCTACGATCTGGTACCCTCTCCCTCCGTTTGCACGGCCGCACTCAGGGCCGCCCGGAGGGTCAACGACTTCCCCACCGCCGTGCGCATCTTCGAGGGTATGGCAACCCAAAAAAAGAACTGATCACAAGCATTTGCAGAAAATTGCCGATTGGCTGACCCCCGTGTGAATACAACAGGCATCAAGTCCAAGGTCGAGAACAAGGAGCAGTACCAGCAGTACCTGACCGAGCTCGAGCCCCTGCGCAAGGAGCTCGGCGTCGAGCTCAAGGAGGACCTGTACCCCGAGGAGACGGCCGAGCACTAGCGATACCCGTGACCAGCGAAAGCTCGCCAGAGCCACGCGAGTTGCAAGGCACCGCTGAACTCTTGCACACCGCGTGAGTGAAGCGGGCTATTCAATCTTGAAATCCATGTTGCGAGGTAGAGAGACCAAGTAAGGCCGGATGTGTATATGTGCTATCACCGAAAACCAAAAAAAAAATCAACCCTTTAGACGAAAAAGCAGCCAGCTTGGGACTACCATTTTCATAGAAGGCCGGAGAGGAAATTCTGACGTTGTCCACGTTCTCATGTGTCAGACGAAGCGCAATGCATTGATGCTGGCGATGCCTTCTACCCCGATGTATCTGACACCGGGCCATGTACCAACAGCAGAGGAGGGCCATCAGGAAGCTTTCAATCTTCTCCTATTTGCACCTACTCCCTTGGCTGGGCGGAAGGAGCTGAGCCCTTGTGAAGCAAAAGTGAGCCAATGGTGAGGAGATGTCTTTTGCCATCATGCCCTCCCCGCCCCAAGCAGGAGGAAGCAACAGCGTAGTATTTATCTACTTGGCCAACACAGACCGCGTGCACAACAGCAGTGCGAGTCAGCCCCAACAAGTGGACGAGTTTATTACTCACAGGCTTGTGAACACAGCCTGCCCGACATGAATTACTACAGCTATGAAGGTGAAAGCCCCCCCCCCCCACCTTAGCCAAGGCGCCGTATGAAACTCATTCGCGAGGAAGCAACATGCTTGGATGACGGGGTCAGTTCCACCGTCAGATTCATGTTTTGGTGAGGACAGCATTGCGTCTGCGAGCTTCCGAAGCAATTGTGTTACGTTGCCGGCCCCGCGCGTATATGAGAAGGCCAATGTGTGTGCGCCCGAGCTCCCTTTGAATGAGTCCAAGGTATGGCTCCATACATGTCTCCCCAACCAGCGCTAATGTGCCGAGCAGGCAATGTTTGTTTTGCTTTCCTTTTTATGTGCAATGAATGGTAAGAGGAGCAGACCAGGATCTCTCTTTTGACTCCCATCTGCATGTGCGGATGGGCAACAACCACTTAGGCCGGGGGTTCTCACGCCTTGCAAAGCAGCACGCAGTCCACATGGGCGAGAAGCTGTGGAGTACTGGTGCCAGCCTCTTGACAGCAGTGCGGTTTTGTTGCAGATGATGTTTTGCAAACAATGCCTCGGACCTCGTGGCCATGGGCCAGGCCAGGCTTCTGCTTGGAGGTGACGCGAAGGACAGATCTGGGGAGATCGTCACAGACACAGCTAAGAGCTCGAACGAGGGAGAGCCAGATAACTCGGTTATCCCACTACAGGAATAAAGTCAAACTAATCCATCAATAGTAGATCTCGACCTTTGCGCACTTCCGGGGTGAGCTGCGCTCCTCGCCCAGTGACATGCTTGCTATGCCTGGTCGTTGTGGAACAAATAGCTTCTGGGTGTTATACGAACAGAGTGTGTGCTTGGTGATCAAATAAGTGTAGTATAATTATCATGGACCTGATCTCGGACAACCCGGCCACCCTCACAAACCTTCAACTCCTAATACAAAGAACAACATGCCCCTCCACGAGAGCCATTTCCAGTGCCAACTCATCACGTCCCGCCCACCTCTTGTCACCTCAGAAATTCTCCTTCAGGTGTGTGCTCCTCGGACCAAAGACGCCCGAGATCGGGCCGGGCCCACCACCGCCGCCACCGCCATTCCCATTGTCGCCGACAGGGCTCGTGTTGCGGCTGGACACCTGGCGGACCCGCGGACTGCGGGGAACACTACTCCCCCTGGTCTCGCGGCCGCCGAACCGGGTCTTGTAGCTCCGCAGCTCGTCGTTCTTGCGGTCCAGCTCGCGCTCCGCGCTCAGGCGCTGAGTCTTCTCCTCCTGGTAGAGCCGCAGGGCGTCCTGCCGGGCGGCGTCCGCGCTGAGCTCCCGGAGCCGGACCACGTTGGCCGAGGCCCTCCTCTCGAGCTCGGCGACCTGGCCCTTGAGCGCCGTGTTGTCTTCCCCCAGGGTGGCGGCCTTGTCCGAGGCGTCCTGGTACCGGCTGCGCGCGTACTCCACGTCCTTCTTCAGGAATGCGAGCTGCCTCTCGAGGACTGCCGCGTTCTCCCGAGAGGCTGCGAGATCCAACTCCCGCTGTGCGGCCGCCGTCATGTTGGGGTTGTCGGAGCTTGCTAGCTCTTGCAGCCTCGCTTCAAGCTCTTGTTTCTCCTCCGAGAGCTTATTCGCCCTTGCCTGCTGGGCATCAAGCGACTTCTGTACCTTTTCTTTCTCCTTGGCCATTTTGTTGCGCTCCTCCTCAAAGATATTACGTTCTCTGATGGCCTGGTGATACTTCGGCTGGAAGTCCCTCACAGTCTTCACCCAGCCCCTCAATTCTGCACCTTTCTTGTCCAAGGCGGCTTTTAGATCTTTTACCTGGTTTGAATGTTAGCAGAGCTTCAACAGAGATTGATCAAGGAGCGACTCACTTGGAGGGCAAGACTCTCAAGCCTTTCGATAGAAACCTGGGCCACATTGCCAGTGATGCTAGCCTCTGTTCCCAGAAAGTTCCTCAGCTCTTCGCTCAGTTCAGGCGGCGACTCAATGCGAGCACGTTTTGGAGTCTCGGACACGTCGTCGCCCCCACTCAACCGTCTTTTCCGGTTACCAGAGGAGGCATATCGACTTCTGAACGCCTTGTATCTATCAAAGACGTCTTCAGGAACCGTCTGGTGCTCCCAGGTCTCCCATCTCGTCTCGGGGGCCGTGAACTGTAACTCTTCATCTATGAGGTAGCGTACCAGGTCTTGCGCCATCTCATGTGGTTGCGGGATCCGCTCGTACATCCACTCGTCTTCGAGATGCCTAGAAATGAACGCTAAGCAGAGTGCTTGTGCCTGCTTCCGCTCCAAGGCGCCCATTGCTGGGGACAGTCGCCTGTTGATATGCTCGAGGGTGTACACCTCCACAAGGGAGAAAACCAACGGCTCCTGCTTTTCCAGACTATCGGTCTTGTATTGGTCGAGTAGACCCGAATGCTCGGCAGTCTGATCGTATGCCAGCACGATGTTGGCTGTCAGTACAGGTTGCGCATCTCGGATGGATGAGTCAATCAACACCACCCTGCATGCTGAGCCCTGGTCAATTGGTACCTGCGGCCAGTCGTCGCGGAGATGCCGATATGCAAAACCACCATTTGACACTATAGCCTCCAACTGCTTCAAGACGGCACCAGAACCGGCGAGAATGGCAATCTCCACGGCTACGCCACGCAGGCCCTCCAGGAACTCGTACACAAATGACAGCTTGCTGCTGGTGTCCCTGGCATATTTAACCGATTCTTCCTGAGAAAGGCCGGGAAGGTCTTTATGGTAGGGTGGTAGATTGCTCAATTCAGTCAGATGCTGGAGTATCTCATCGATCTTGTCTGTGCTGTTATGATCTGGCGACCGGGGTGTCTCGCCGTAGCCAGCCGTGGTGAAGTCGTGTATTTCCTGACGATGTTCATTGATGTACTCCAAGACTTCAGCGCGAATTCTCGCCGCGGGAGAAATAGGGACGAGGTACTCATTTGGTGCACTGTCTTCGGAGGGAAGAATGTCAACGTCCTGGTCGTCACGCGTCGCAGTGTCATCTTGGCCTTCACTGGATGCAACACCGGGTTGCGCTTCGCCAGGGAAACCAGGTCGGAGTGAGAGACCAGGTGGGACGCTGAGATCCATGGAAGTGAACAAGGCTGACGGGGTGACTGTGACCGGGACATCGCTACCTCCTTCAAGGCTTGCCCCTATATGTGTTTTCAAGGCACTGGATGACAAGTCCAGTTCCTCCATTGCGCCCAAGCCAGTCGCAGGCTGTTTCAAAGATGCCATGGTAGGGTTTATAGTTGGCGCATCGTGCTGGGGCTCTAAGCCATCCGCGAATAAGTCGGATGGCGGTCCGTGGACCCAAGTTGTCGGATCGTCAGCAGGGTGGTTGTGGTCGGGTATTGGAAGGTTGTCGATGGAATCTCGCTCTACGCTGTTCAAAATCGCGGACGGCGAGACCGGTGACGGGGGTGCATTATGAACTGGTCCTGTGGTGCTGTTTGCGGCCTGATTCTGATAACCAGGGATGAAAGCCTCCTGGATCGCTCTTAACTCATCAAGTGCTGAACGCTCCGACGGGGCAACCTGCGACTCATCCATGGCTGCGTCCTGGGTTCTTTCTCAGAGTGTCCGGTACCACCTCGTACTCCTCCGACGCAGTAAAAAAGTTGTCCTCGTTTTGCGTTTGGAATAAAAGAGCCTCTGCTGCTAGAGGCGAGACTATCTGGGCAGCCTGTTGAGAGTCGTCCGCCGGAGTTGCCTCAGCCAAGGTGTTTGAAGGCTGGTCGCTTTGGGTAGCGGTGTTGTGATACGGATACCGCGATGGTGAGCCGCCTGGCACGACTGAGAGTCCACCTTCGAATTCCACCTGAGTAAAGAAGCCTTCAAAACTAGGTTCCGGCCTGCCCGAGACCGAGTTCTCTTCTTGCGGGCGCCCTGCCTGATCTTCCTGCTGGTCGTCTTCCGCTAGTCCGTCCGCTTCCTCCCAATGGGGGATTGAATTTGTACCAAAGGAGCCCAAGACTGTGCCAGGCTGACGAGACGGTATCGTTGAGTCGAACGATGGGTATTGCGTTCCAATTAATGGGGAGGGTCCTGCTACGTTCTGAGCCGCGTGTCCCGCTGCCGGCGCGCTCCCTGGTTGGCCCGTAGAGCTAGGGATCTTGAGGTCCTGCGAAAGGTCCGTCGAGAAGTCCTGGGAGTCGGGAATGGTGGTCTGGCTGAAGGCAGCGCCTCTGGTCGTGGAAGCTTTCCGCTGGGGCTCAGCACAAGCCGGGTCTACGGGCTGGGGATCTGCGATGAAGTCCAGAGATGGATGAGATGAGGCGACAAAGAATTGAGAGGGCGGAAGCTCAGTCTGAGAGGCGGGGTCAGGGAACTGAGAGAGCTGGGATGATGAGACAACGATAACGTCGGATAGGTCAAAGTCTGGCCGCGATCTGAGGAAGTCCGACTTGGATTGCAGCTCCACAACAATGCCTCGGGCTGGGGCCTCACCCGGTGTCGAGGACTCCGAGGGTTCAGCGTCGACGACGGGCTCGGCGGGGCTGAGAAGAGCGCGGCGCTTCTTCTCCCTCTCCCAGTCCTCGATGGCGTCCTCGTTCGCGTTCTCGGCAGGCTCCTGGATCAGAGGTTAGTTGCCAGGCTTGATCTGTTTAAGCTCAGACGGGGGCGGGGGTTGGCAAACCCAGGTCGGCGAGAAAGATTCACCGGTGTTGGGATCGTCCTGCCAGTCGATCTTGTAGTGGCGCTTGCCGTGGATAGACTTCTCGTCAATTATGTCCTTGATGGCGAAGAGGTTGTCTTGGCGGGTATCATGTCGCGGCGATCGTCGCCTTGATCTCTTGGGTGTTGTAACACGCTGGGCCTTTCCCTTGCTACGAGTGCGCATGCGTGATGTTCCTGTTGGAGACACGCGCTGGCGCTGGTGGCGGCGCTGGCGTGCCTGAAAGTCTGCCAATGCGCTGTGGTGTTTTCTATTACTGCTGGTGGTCTTGGTGACTCCGGTGCTGGATGCATTCGGCGTGGGGCCGCTCATGGACAATGCCTATTCAAGTCTGCAGTGGCTCATACCAGGGACCTCGGGCCGTCACGTTGTGCAGGAGCGCATGCAAGGATCGCGACTGTGTGAGAGGGCGTGTTTCCTCTGTGAATATGACGGGCTGGGTCTTGCCAGGGTTATGGGTGCCCTGTCATGGCAGCAAGACAATGAGCGAGTTTATATGCCGGAGGTGCATGAGGCAGGCAATGTGCGGCAGAATGAGCGAGCTAATATTAAGGTGAGGTGAGCATGAGCAGCAGCAGCGTACAAGGCAGGGCGGGCGGTCTTGGCTGACCTACTGCACCTATTAATAAAGCCGCGGCCACTCTCATCTCATTTTGCAGGGGATGGGGCTATGGATGGAGAGAGACATGCCTCAGACGCCCAGCACCTCCATCATGATTGCACCACGACGCAGCACAGCACTTTGCTCTCTCCAACCTCCATTCGAAAGCAGGACGGGGTGACACGACATGCCTACTGGATGCCTTGGGTGACCAAGTCTCGCGCTTGTGCCAGGCCAAGTGTTATCCTTTATGAACTAGCCGGACTATCAAGTAGGTGTTATTATTAGATGGCATCTTGAGCAATAATTGACGCCTTGTTCAGGCGAAACCTTTTGTATGCTAATTGCCACGTATCTTGAGGACTGGATATATACTAGTCAATAACAAGGTAGACGGCAATAGTACTGAGCACATGTGCCACAGTCCCGATCATCGGCCATGGATGCGCTTCCTGCATGTTCATATCGCCGTCGCCAGGCCGGAACTGAAATCCAATGAATCTTGCACGTTTCTCCCGCCTGCTTCTACTACTGTCTCTTAGCAGCTTATCATGCCCCCCTCACACGTCCCACTCCTCAACCCTATTTTGGACACTGGGGTAGCCTCTCAATTTCACAGTCCGCTCATGGCCCGGTGGTTAAATATCCACGAGAATGCAGCACAACGCATTGCCAAGATGTGCCAGACTGCCAGACTGCCTTCGACCTTTCCAGAACCTTGTGTTATTCGCCCGACCCGGTGCCTGTGGTCTGCAGCTTGTAGCACTCCGAGGCGACCAAGACCAATTACCTACCTAGCCTAGGTGATCATCAGTCTGCATGGCCCAGTCTACGTCTCTGTCGGGTATGCGGCCACAATATCCGCTTCTCGCCGTCGTGGGCGCCGCCGAGGCTACTCCTCCGGGAGATGCTTCTTATGTCGTCCCTACTGCATTTCCCACCTCGGTGTATTCATCCTACTACGGTAAGAGCATTCTATCATTCTCCCCAGCAGGTTGTCCAACGACACAAGCCTTACAGTTAGAAAGTGCAACCAGGGCCGACTCAGGAGCCTCAGCCAGCCATATATGATCCTGTCTTGAATATCACATTCCCGCTGAATCTAACGGATCCGTCAAATATACCGACCGAGGATCTGGACCCCGTCCTCTACCCTGAGCCCGTTGCCAATCTCTCGCAAACCGCCAGCACTGCCATCATATCAGCAGCCGTGTCCGGGATCCTTGACATCATCACCGCCAACAACAGCGGGTTAGCAGATAGCTGTTCCAAATGTGTGGCAGCATTATCGGTTGCAAGGCTGGCGGCCAGCCTGGCGCCAGAAAAGGTCCCGGACGCCATGGTCGAGCTCTGCCAGGCTACCGGATTCGCCTCAGACTCCTCTTGCCAGACCACTTATGAAGCGGGCAGCTTCGGGGCCGTGTGGACGCAAGTTCTGGTAAAATCTGATGTTTCGGGCTTGGACGGCCGGTACATATGCTCTTCTTTAAACAAGAAGTTTTGCAGCCAGCCGCCTGTGATTCCTGTTGTGGCCAAATTTCCCAAGGAGAGGCCGGCAGACGCAAGCATACCTATGAGGAGCGGGAAGAGGGCAAAGGTCTTCCATTTGTCCGACATGCACCTTGGTCAGCATCAAGCAAGCTTTCGGAACGGAGACAAGTCGACTGACTCCAACTTCCAGATCCGAGATACCAGGTTGGCACGGAAGGAAACTGTACAGCACATCCATGCTGCCGTCCTAGCAGTGCACTGTCTAACGGAAGCATTGCGAATGTCGAGCTCCCGGCTCCTCTGTATGGCTGGTATGAATGTGACTCGCCCTACTATCTGGCATTGGCGGCCCTGCAGTCAATAGGGCCTCTGACGGGAACATCCCGAGACAACCCGCCGGCCATGACCTTTTACACGGGAGACATGGTTACACATGCTCCTTCCCAGGCACAGCTCTCGCGAGCCTTCGTCGAAAACGTCGAGGACGCTCTCCTCCAGATGTTTAAGGCGTACATTGGCGGGCCCATCTATGTTGCTTTGGGAAACCATGACAGCAGCCCAGAAAATATCGATGCCCCTCATGAGATCGATCATAACGGACCACTGGGCAACCAGTTCTCGTGGAACTATGACCATGTCTCACGGCTGTGGGAACATTACGGCTGGATAAATAGTACCACCCAGGCCGAGGCTGTTTCGCACTACGGAGCATACGCTGTTACACACCCCCTCGGAGTGAGGATCATCACCCTCAACGGTGATTTCTATTACAGTGGGAACTACTTCGCTTTCCTGCACACCGCGGACCCTGACTATTCTGGAATGTTCACCTTCCTTATCGACGAGTTACAGAAGGCTGAGGATGCAGGCCAGCGAGCCTATATAATCAGCCATGTTCTCACCGGCTGTAAGTATTCTGACCAGAGCTCATATATGCCATTTCCAGGGCAAGAGGTGCAATGCCTTAACGATCATGACGGGTCGCCCACCCCAGCGGCGGCCCTTGACGCTCTTATTTCCCTCAGTGGAAGGCGAAAAATATTACTGACAATCCTCCAGGGGACGGAACGAATCCAATGCCGGGCGGGGCTGATTACTTCTATCAGATCGTCGAGCGATATTCTCCCCACGTGATCGCCAGCGTGTTTTTTGGCCACACCCATGAAGACCAAGCATTCATCTATTACAGCAACAACGGCACGATCCAGTCTGCTGAGAATGCCATCGCCAACGCCTGGGTTGGTCCTTCGCTCACGCCGCTCACAAATCTTAACTCCGGGTAAGTGAGGAAAATATGAGAGTGATTTCCTCGGAACGGTATGCTCCCGGGAGGTGAGGTGTGAGAGCCGGGATACTGTACTGGAGACCGGTCTCGAAACTCCAACCGCGACATGGTTTTGGCCTTGCTTTCCACCTTCAGAGGCCCACGTAACTAACAAGGCGGCGTGTAGATACAGGATGTACGAGATAGACACCGGGTCCTTCGAAGTCATGGATGCGTACACGTTCTACTCGGACGTCTCCGAGTTCACCTCGCTCGAGGGGTCCGGGCCGACCTGGAAGTTCGAGTACTCGACGCGGGAGGCATACGGGCGGGCGGCGGGCTGGGGCGAGGACGAGCCCCTGAACGCGACCTTCTGGCACCGTGTCACCGAGGCGATGGAGAGGGACAGGAGCCTGGTGTCGCTGCAGAACACGTACATGGGGAAGAGCAGCGCGCTGAGCCCGAACTGCACCAGCCGGGCGTGCGCCGAGGCCCGGATCTGCTACATGAGGAGCGGGAGCGTTGGGCTGGGGAGACAATGTCCCCAGGGGTTTGGGAGCGTACAGAGCCCGTTTACTGGCAAAGACTTCTAGAGTTGGTAGGCTCACTCGGGTGGAAGGAAAGTGGAGGTGCTGAGATCATACAGCTGGGGTAGACAAAACATGGACTTCAGCCTAGAACCCAAGAAGACAAAGCAAATAATACATAAGAATGTATAGATCCGAACTCGACGGGAGTAGGTGTTCAATATGAGGTATCTATGTTGTATGATTATGTATTCTAAAGGCAGGCATGGGAGCGGGTGTTTTCGGCGTGGGTATTGATTGATGTACTGGTGTAATATACCGGCCATACAAGACATGTGCTGCTATCCGTGTACATGGAGATGCGTACTTAAGTAATTTAGGTACTCAGGCTACGACGATTGGGGAGTTGCAGTGGTTCATGCAAGGGACTTGGAGATGGGGGTTACACATCTCCCAGGAACTCCGCAGCCCTCCTCTTGGAGCACCATGAAACCATTCGTCCTGTAGCTGTAGCTGTAGGATGACAACCTAGTCAATCCCCTCTTTCTCTTCGACACCGGCGCACGAAACAGGGACTGACCGACATAGCGCTGCCTCTTTGTTCTTCTGCAATTGCCGACGGCAAGATGAGATGACACTGTCCTCGCCGCTTCTTGGAGAACGCAGCACCGGCCGACCTTGGTTGCTGTGCAGCGGGTGACGGTGCTATCCAAAGACTCAGACACTCCATAATGCAGCAAGATGGGCTGGGACCTGGTGAGTTTGACGGTTTCCCCCGGCAAGATTGTGTTCTTACTGCCTTCGCCGTTTGCTTCCTCTCGACTTGCACCTTCTGTCCCGCCCCCCTCGAGGCAAGTACACTAGGTACTTAAGTTGTACCTACCCTACGATACAGTGGACTAAATATCAGCTGCCTGCCCACCTCCCAAGGCAAGTGGGGCCCCGGCAGGGATAGCGGGTGCAGTGCGCAACTTGACGGTCGATCTCTCAATGACTTTCAAGAACCAAGAAGCCCTCTTAGGAGATACAGTGTGCTTTTGAACCCCCCATTTGGCCGGCGCCTTTGTTTCTGGCTTGTGTGTCTGCTACACGCACTAATCCTCCTGGTGCCCTCAAGAAATCCTTGCGGTTGCCTCAACTCTTTGTGCAGCCTGCCGACTCGGCCGTGCAGACGCAGAAGGCAGGCAAGACGGATCACATTGTGGACGCAGGTCCTGGGTGAGCCTTGACTCTTTCTGCACCTGTGGGCCTTGGCTGGGTAGTATTCTAACCCGTCACCGGCACAGAGGGAATTCCCGAGCGACCCAAGCCAACAGGAGCACAACCTGCGCCGAACCTGCGTCCTCCGCCGCGCATAGTCCCACTGCTGCGGCAAAGATCCCTCCATGGTAGCTTGGAACACCCATCACGGCGTAACATGGAGCTGGAGCTGAGCTTCTGACAGGAACCCGATCGAGAGGTACCGGTCTGACAAGAACTCCTTCCCCGACTATGGGTAAGTAAGTCTCTGGCCATCGTCTCAGGGCTCCGCCGCTGACTATCCTCAGGAGACCAGGAGCCGCAAACATGAACGACCGCATCAAGAAGATCGGAAGTAGTTTCTTGTTCGGGAACTGGCTTAACAGCCCCGTTGCTCAGTCAGACCCGCCCCTCAAGTCTCCGAAACGTGTCAGCGACTCCGCCCTCGAGCACAACCCTAAGCGACTGCGCACCGAGGACGGTGTGAGCCACGACATCCGCTCCACTCCCAGCAGCTCTGGACTGCCCGAGAGGTCCGTTCAGGCTGGCAGCGCCCAGAGGAGGGGAGCACACGACACGCCGAGTCAACGGTCAAGTGCCGAGAAATCTGCAAACGGCAAGGGGCTCGAAGAGTACCGCAACACTGAACATAGGGTAGGCTTTGGGGGGAAATCACGACAGAGAAGGAAGGACAAGACACGGCGCTCTTTCGATGGTCTCCCAGACGATGGTCTTGAAATATGCTCCCAGAAGACACGTCCTTCAGCGCCGCACAAAGCCCGGAGAGGCAGTCTCTTGCACCTCCGCACACCACCAGATGATCCTATCCAGGACGACGACCTAGAGGTGACAGAACGCCCAGCAGCCCGCGCATCCGTGGTCAACGGGAGGTCGAACGCGAAGAAAGCCACAGGAAGTTTTGGCTATACGGCCTCGAGGTTTACGAATGTCGACGGAAGCGATGACGAGCTGGCCGCGGATCAACCGGTCCATACCAATTCTAAGTCCAAAAGACAAGCTGGGCCGGTGAGCCAACCTAGGAATGGAAGAAAGCGTCCACCCAGCATCGAAATCGACGACGATTCACCGGACTTGCCCGCAGCCAAACGACGGACGCAGGCTTCGGATCGTGCTGACATTCGTAGGACGACGTTTTCCTCCAGTTCCTTCAAACCTGCAGAGGTCGGAGATGCTCGTGGCGGGCTTCGCATCAATAAGGCTGTCTGTGAACCCAGGCACGTGTATCTTCCTGAAGGAGGTAAAGGTTGTGTTCTGGACACAACCACGACCAAAGCCACCCCTTTCCAAGCTGTTGACCCCGTTACCAGAAAGCCGATTGACGATCTCGGGTGGTTGACTCCCAAGGCTTCCAAGGTCACGCAGGTAACATGGCCTCGGAATTCTATGCAAGTCAAGATAGCGAGGTTACCTGATGCGACCGCGAGGATAAAGACGGGGTCCGTCCTGTTCTTGGAGTTTCACACTGCTCATGAGGCAGAAAAGCTTGTGGAGCGTTTCTGCGATGCCAGCAATATCACTGTCACGGGCAATGACCTGAAGATGTGAGTACCATGGGGCCATAATATTCGGCACATTACTGATCCTACCTAGTGACACCCTTCAAAAAGAGATGGACGTCAAGCTCGCGCAGGTTGTTGATTACAACAAAAAGAGGGCCAAAAAGGGTCCTGACACAGATGTACAATACTTGGAGCATGAGTCTACAAGCAACCGCAGCAATGCAAACTCCTCAGCCGGGTCAGTGGTGCCAGTCACACCACACTCACAACAATCTGTGGACAGGGGGCTGCTGCGGGTAAAAATGAAGACTGAGAGTCCCGGTTTGGCCGACACAAAACCCGAATCCAAAGTTGTAGCGCGTGGAGCAGCAACCCCAACGCCCGATCAAGTGAAGCAACTTCGAGAACACTTTGGTGACGACAGTCAATCAGACTCCCAACCACGGCGGAGTACACGCGAGGAGACAAGGTGTCAGACCACTTCTCGGGGAGCCAACTCTCAACCGGAGCTGCGGTCCCAGCGAAGTTTACGATCGGCGGGCCCGAAGGCCAAAAGCCCGTCTCCAGTGATGGAAAGATGGACAGAAAAACACGCCGGCTGGGCCGACGATTGGAGAGCCGACCTCGTGTACGAACGTACAGTCATCAGCAAAACCGACGTCGAACGACTTGATGAAGGTCAGCTGTTGAATGATGAAATCATCACATTTTATCTCAAATACCTTCACAAGCAACTTGAGGAGAGAGACGAACGACTAGCTCAGAAGGTGTACTCCTTCAATTCCTTCTTCTGGGAGAAGCTGAGGCCAAAACGAGGGACGGTCAACTACGAGGGTGTCAAGAATTGGACAGCCAAAGTTGATCTTCTTTCGTTCGACTATATCATCGTGCCAATCAATGAACACATGCATTGGTATGTCGCCATCATTTGCAACGCAAAGGAGCTCCTGTCGTCCCAGGAGACTTCATCGGAAGCCGATGAGTCTGGCCTGGATAAGATTCCAGGCCAGGAGGAGGCCGTAGCAGAGGGTGAGACTCCAGGGGCAACAGCCAATGATGCCATGAAGAAAATCGCCGTCGATGTGAGCCACATCTCGATCGACGACGACCCGGCCGAAACAGTGTCAAAGCATCAGGAGGAAGACAGTAGAACGGCTGCTGCCAAGAAGACGAAGACCCCAAAGAGAGGCAACCCGCGGAAGTACGACCCGTCAGCGACAAGAGTGATTACCTTTGATTCATTAGATTGCGCGCACTCGGCGGTCAGCAGCGCGCTCAAGGTTTATTTGCAGCACGAAATCCAGGCCAAGAAGGGGGTGCGGGTAGATGCCCCTTCGACCATCGGTATGAGCGCACGAGATATCCCATTTCAGTCCAACTTCACGGACTGCGGTGTGTATCTCCTCGGGTATATGCGAGAATTCATGAAGGACCCGGAAAGATTTGCGACGAACATCCTGCAGCGGGAGGCCCGAACCTGGACCTTCGATGCTCCCACCTTGCGGAATGAGATTCGTGATCTTATTTTTAAGCTGCAGAAAGAGTATCAGCGAGAACAGGAGCGGGCAAGACGAGAAAAGGCTCTGGCGAAGCGCCTCAAGCCCAAGCAGCAGGTGGCGGCAACGACACCAAGGCCATCTTCTCGGTCTCCCAATGAAACACCTTTTCGAGGATCACCTGCACCTCGGCCAGGGTCTGCGATAAACTCTCGCCAGGCGACGCCCGTGACGGCTGAGAAGACCCTTTCGCGACCAGCTGTCGAGCGTGGGGCTCGGCCAGCTCATGACGAGCCACATGTGCCACAGCCAGCAGCTGGCGACAAAGCTGTCAATATCAACAACCTTAGTATGATTGTGAATGTCGACGAAAGCATTGAGGAGAGCAAGGCACGTAGCCCCTCTATCACACCCGCTTCGAAGCCTGTGGATTCAATAGAGCTAGATAGCGGCGATGACGCCCCGGGGTCGTCAGCAGCAAGAAGGACACCGTCGGCTCGGAATCTACCTCAGAGCGTCAGTACCAAGACGGCCACGCCTGCCGCTGCTCATGATGAAAGGAGGCTGTTGCCGCTACTGTCATCGTCATCACAAAGCTCACCGGTAGAGGCGGGAAGTTCAAAGCGGAATGTGAAACGGGGCAATCTTGATGTGGCCAGGTCATCAAGTCCTCACTTGGTAAACGGATTTGCTGGCAAGCGAGGTGCTGCGAGAGGTAGGGCTACGAAGAGCGAAGTGATCCCGTCGTCGAGCGATGACGAAGCTGGGGGGAGGAGGCCCAACAAGAAGGAGAGCCCTACGATCGACCTGACCAATGAGTGATGGGGTCTCGGTCAGGTTGGGCGATGGGCAATGCAATCACAAATTCGCGTGCAAAATTTACCTCTTGAGTCACAGGCACTTGGACGTAGCTGGCAGGCCTGGTGGAGGGAAGACTCGACCACGGAAATGGATGGACTGCTTGTGGCCTTGGTAATGGCGTACTTGTGCTGAGGAAGCGTGAGAAATTGATCATACCCAATTGGATGGACTTAATCTCTTACGCGCAGTGCATATCTTCAGGCCTAAACGTGTCCATCGGTGAGAACTGTTGGTGACGAGTCGCGAAGTGTCGTCTTTGATAGCGCCGTCAACCAAGTAAGTAAGTAGCTTAGACTTGAGTTTGTGCAGTTTACGGCCGCAGTATGAAATTTCCCACATATCTGGGCCCCCAAAGGCACGTGGTCCACAATCGAGGTTGACGACGCGAAGTATAGTAGACTCAATACGAAAAAATGTGGAAAGAAGGGATGTTTTGTCATGTCAGCCTCAGTTCTCTGCCCGAAGCTATGCCTATCACGAATGCTATGCAAATTACGATGCCGACGCCCCCTCGGACTCATGACCGGAAACACCATTGGCCTGGGCTCCGGCCTCCCTCCGCACCCTCGGCACCTCGAACACCATGGCCCCGTTCCGACCGCCCTGCAGCTTCTTCCACCGGCCGAGCCGGTGCTCCTTGCCCAGCGCGATGACCACGCACAGGCCGTCCCTGCCGCGGTCGCCGCGCTCGAACGTCGAGATGTCGTTGATGACGCCCTTGACGAGGCCCAGGGCCGAGTCCGGCGTGGGCGAGGCGGGCCTGCCCTTGTCATTGCGCGGTGCGACCTCCTTCGAAGACAAGGTGTTTCCGTCCGCCTCGGGCTCCTCCTCCTCCTCCTCCTCCTCCTCCCCCGCCGCGCTGCCGTTCACGGCTGCCTGTTGGGGGAACTGGTGCTGTGGGTTGTGCGACAGGACGTTGCCGGCCTCGTCGGACGTGGCGCCGAGGACGCCGACGCGCTCGAGCCGCTTCTTGTCCTCGCTCAGCTTCCACACGCGGACGTACCCGTCCCAGCTGCCCGAGAGGATGATGTCCGAGTATGGTATTGTCCTCAGGGCTGTGATCCACCGCGGCTGGGGGGGCGGCACCACTGCAGGGTCCGGGTCTATCTCGCCCGAGGACTTGTCCGGCGCCAGTGCGGGCTCGATGCCGTGGGCATGGGGCAGGACGAACACGGGCTTCTTCTTCTGCAGGCTCCAGAGGGCTATGGAGCCGTTGTCGCTGCCCGTGACGAACATTTCGTCGTCGATCATGGCGATCCGGTCCATGCTCCCTTCGTGAGCATTGGACAGGGGGTCGACGCTGGAGACCTGCGTTGTATCTTTCTTCTTCTCGGAGACACCGGGGCCGCCGCCGCGGAAGACCAGTTGTGTCTCTTCAACAACCTTCCACAGCCGCGCAGTCCTGTCCCGTGCGCCCACGCTGACGCAGCGCTCCTGGGCAAGGGCGTCTATGTCCACGACGTGGTCCTGGTGGCCGAACAATGTTTCGACGTAGGCGAGCTCATTGAGCGACCAGACCTTGACGGTCCGGTCCTTCGAGCTCGAGTACAGCTGGTTCGTGCCCCTGCGGAACGCCAGCCCCGTGACAGCATCCCGGTGTTGGGTGAATGCTCGTATGGGCTTCAACGTCTCGGCATCGTGGACCACCATCCTCCTGTCCGCGCCGGCGGTGACCACGAACCTCCCGTCCTGTGATGCTGCAACCTTGAGTATGGGGCCCGTGTGGCCCTGGTAGTTTTTGTCTTTCGCTTTCCTCGTGTCGCCCCGGCTCGATGCCACCCGCTGTGGTTTCTTCTTGGGCGGTGCCGGTGGTTTCTTGGGCTTCTTTTTCGTCGTCTGCGGCCACTGGTACTGAGGCAGGTCCTGGAGCTTCCATTTCACAAGGAACATATCCCTCGAGACTGTGTAGGCGTATGGGGCGCACGTGGCTATCGAGTTAACGTTTTGCGAGTTCCACCTGAAAATCGTATGTGATGCTTGCTCGAACAGCAGCTCGTCTGCGAGTTGCCTGTAGACCTTGCCCTTGCTCTCGGCGATGTCTTCCTGCATTCGCTCGGCGATAAGGTCGCGGTCGATCTCCTCGGCGTCGAAACCATAGTCGTCCTGCACCTCGCCCTTCACGTTGTCCAGGTACCGCTCCGCCAATCTCAGTCGTCGCTCCGCCGCTGTCTCCCCCTCCGCCTCCGCCTCCGACCCCGGGGAGTCATCGTCCACTCCGTTGGATTCGTCCTCGTCCTCAGAGAGGTCGTCATCGTCAGAGTCGCTGCCTGATATTGACGAATCACGCTCAACCCTCTGTTTCTTCGGTGCAGGGTTGCCTGGCCTCTTGCCGGCCGACTTCTGCACGGGGACCGAGTTGGAGGATGTTGCCAATCGCTTTTTTGGGCCGTCTGCTGCTGAGGTTTGCCTCTTGCGCTTGTTCTGGACCCCGGGGCCCGTAAAGAAAGACGACATGGCCGTATTGGTGGTTGTTGTGTGGCAGCTGCAAGTCGTCGCCAAAAGTTGGCTGTCTCGACCTGACGGCTGTGGATTTCCTCCCCAATGCTGCTGCTAAAAGATTCGTTTGGTCGAGAAATTTTGGAAATAATTTTCTGGGCCGGGTCCCCCCAGGACCCCTGCCAAAGGTACCCGGGGACTTAGTGCCAGTGCTTGGACACCTCGGATTTGCCTGCCGGCTGAGAACTGCAGCCCAGACCCCAGGCAAGCGCGGGCCGCGTTCGCCTGCTCGCTACCTGGAGGGAGACCTGACGACAGGCCGGCTGGGAAGCTCACGCAAGCTGCAATCTGGGGAAGCTTGATCGACCACCGACCCTCCTCCATCCACGCAACTCTTCTCCCCCGTCACCCTTTGATCACTCACTGAAACACACAATGTGAGTCCTTGTGGTCTTTGCCCTCACGTCCAGAGATCGCCCTCTAATGATATGTCTGCAGGGAGGTTCTACTGGGAATTACGGGCAAGGACTTCACCTTGATCGCGGCCTCCAAGGCTGCGATGCGAGGTGCCACCATCCTGAAAGCCGCCGACGACAAGACCCGGCAACTGAACAAGCACACCCTCATGGCGTACTCTGGAGAAGCTGGCGACACTGGTATGTGCCCGTCTGGGGCGCTTTATGTTATGCGCTGCGTAGCTGACCACTCTCCACAGTGCAATTCGCCGAGTACCTCCAGGCCAATGCTCAGCTCTACTCGATGCGCAACGAGACCGACCTGTCACCGTCAGCACTGGCGCACTTCGTCCGCGGCGAGCTCGCGTCGAGCCTACGGTCGCGGAAGCCGTACAATGTCAACCTCCTACTCGGCGGAGTGGACCCCATCACACAGAAGCCCAGCCTGTACTGGCTGGACTACCTTGCGTCGCTGGCAGAGGTGCCCTACGCTGCCCACGGATACGCACAGTACGTCTTGACCGAGATACAACAGCATCGGAACAGATCATCCGGGACCTATTCATGAGAGCTGACGTTGAGACCATCACAGATACTACTGCCTCTCCATCCTCGACAAGCACCACCACCCCGACATCACCCTCCACCAGGGCATCACAATCCTGAACAAGTGCACGGACGAGTTGAAGAGAAGGATGCCTGTCGACTTCAAGGGCATGACGGTGAAGGCTGTTACGAGGAATGGAATCATCGACATTGAATTCGACGATGACAAGGTGGTGCATAGTGCTTAAGAGAGCGGGCAGGGTGCATCGCGGACGGGCTCGGTTCTCTAACAAAACACAGTGTATTATACCGGGGAATCACACAGAGGCGTAGAGCCAGCCAATGGAAATGATCACGACGCATGAGCAAGTGAAGGCGCTTCGAGTCAGCTCACCAGGGCCACCTGCAGATGCGTGATGACGTTGTGCGAGGTGGCGAAGAAGCCGGGCTGGCCTCAGCGGACGAAAGAAAGGGGCGAAAGAGAAAACTTAGATTCAAGAGTTCTCGAAGGCCTCCGCAAACGACCTGTAAGCCGGAAAGTCTCGAATCAGCTAGATTTGTCACGGAAGAATCTCATTAATAACTCCTTGCCCTTTGCATCAACATAACTGAGATTGGCGTACTGCCGTGGACCGGCCCAGGCCAGTCAGGGTCTCTGGCGGTCCTGGCATGTGAAATCTTGGTACCCTAACGACAACAAACCGAAGAGCATGGAGTAGCGAATGATGAGAGGGAAACACCCAAGGTCGTACCGTAGTCCTGCGTTGCATACATATCATCCCGAATAGATTCATTTTAATGTGCATGCCCAAGAGGGAGGCAAGCTGGAAACGGGTGGAAAGTTTTGCAGCGGCCATGGGCTAGGGGCTGGGGGAACCCAAGGGTTACACCTGGTCTCTCGTCACACTCGACGTTGCAGAAACGGACTTCCTTGTCTGAGAAGCGCCTGAGAAGGAGGATCAGGCCACAGCCGCGATCCCGAGTTGCAGTGACAGTTGCCTTTGTTGGGGGTGCTTCGGGCCCGTCAGGTACAGACAGGTATGGTATTCCTGCTGCATATTGTGTTGCGTATGCTCTCAGGCTGTGTGCTTGGTGGGTAGGAATGGGGTGGCGTAGCAGTGGAACGTGCAGGTCAGGTTTAGGTAGCCTCAGGCAGGCAATGCTCGTGCTTTGTTGGCTCTTTGCAGCAGGGCGTTTTGTCAGCCTGGCGGTGAGGTATCAGAACCCTGGTGTTTGTCGCATGCTTGGTATGACGAGCCATCGGCACAATGATCTGGTGAAGCCTGCCTGGCCTGAGCTGACTCTCCACTCTTGGGCCCCGAAGGGGGTTATTCTGGATTGTGCTGGGATTTCCTGTCCAGACAAGAACTACAGGTCAAGACAACTCGTCAGTGGGAAAGACACGCATGCTGCACTGAGGAGGTGGGTGTGTTTGACGGAAAGGGCATGTGGCTTGGATCCTTGCTAAAACGGTACATCTTATCGCCCACATTGGACGAACCACGGCATGTAGCCGCCTAGCGCGGTCCCCCCGTAGTGTAGGGGTATCACAGAAATCAGGGTGGCCAGTCCGACCGCCTTGTCGGTGGCGCTTTCCCCTACGGTAGGCTGCGTCTACCCAGGTGCCAGGCTACCCTACCTAGGTACCATTACGCAGTGTACTAGTGCCAGCCCAGCCCAGCCAGCCAGCCAGCCGGTGCCGCCCTGGGCCCTGCCCTCTCAAAAACTCGACAATTTTTTCAGCAGCCAACACCTTTTCCTCCTATCCTCCTTCCCTCTTCTCCCTTTTCCCCCCAACACCCAACCTACCCACCCACAAAACCTTTTCGACCACATCCCATCCCCTCGACTGTGTGTTCAGTTTCCTTTCCTTTTTGAAGAAGTCATTTGTTGTTTCTTCGAGAAGGCCACCTGCGAGGCTTTTCATCTCGAGCCACGCACGCTTTTAATCCCACGGACACAACCGTCGCAAGGCCTAATAGACGAGCGAGGAGACGAGAATCAATCTTCTTTTCTCTGCACCCTGGTTTTGCACTTTTGCGACACCCCATCGCCAGATAGACCCTTGTTCTTTCCACTCGTCATTTATTTCTCGACTGGAACCACCCTTGCGTTCTCTTCTCGGGCTGAATGACTGTTGTCGGCGACTTTTAAGCCCTCCATCCTCCAACACTAAAAACAACAACACCAACAAAACTCAACCTTGACGAGACAGCCGCCACATCACACCCAACCTCGACCGCAATCATGGCTGATCAACTCAACATGGGAGGGCTCGCCCTCGGCCCCACCCCCCAGGAGCAGCACCCTCCTACCAAGCGATCTTACATCCCGCCTCATATGAGAGGTAGCCAGGGTCCTGGACCCATGAACGGCCCCCCTCCTCCCGGTCCCGGTGGTCCTCCAGGTCCTGGTGGTCCTGGACCCATAGCCGGCCTGAACAGCAGCGCCTGGGCAAAGTAAGCACCCTCATTCCTTTTCCCCGCTCCGAGCCTTACGCACCCGGCTCCTGTCAGCTCCGGTTCGCCCTTGCAATCACTGATGCTGACTGACACGTTAAACAGCAACAACTCCTACGACAACCGTCCCCAGTGGAATGGCCCCCCTCCCCGCAACAACAACTATAGAGGAGGGCCTCAGTCCTTCGACCCCAACGCGTACGCCGGCCCCGGTGGGAACGCTGGAGGTGGCGGCGGCGGAGGGGCCCAAGCTAGAGGCTCTGGGGATGGTCGCTGGCAGGATGGAAAACACGTGCCTGGCCCTGCCAACCCTCGCGTTGAGCGCGAGCTCTTCGGTACCCACGATGACCCCTCCAAGCAGCACACCGGTATCAACTTCGAGAAGTACGATGACATCCCCGTCGAGGCCTCGGGCCAGGACGTGCCTGACCCCGTCCTCACCTTCTCCAACCCGCCTCTGGACGACCACCTGATCTCCAACATCGCCCTTGCCCGATACACCAACCCAACCCCAGTGCAGAAGTACTCCATCCCCATCGTCATGGGCGGCCGTGACCTGATGGCTTGCGCTCAAACTGGTTCGGGCAAGACTGGTGGTTTCCTCTTCCCCATCCTCTCTCAGGCCTACAAAACTGGTCCCTCGGCCAATCCCGTTGGTCAGGGCGGCTTCGGTCGTCAGCGCAAGGCCTACCCCACGTCTCTCATTCTCGCACCTACCCGTGAGCTGGTCTCTCAAATCTACGACGAGGCGAGGAAGTTTGCCTATCGTTCCTGGGTGCGACCCTGCGTCGTCTACGGTGGAGCCGACATTGGTTCTCAGCTTCGCCAGATCGAGCGTGGATGCGATCTCTTGGTGGCTACTCCTGGACGTCTGGTCGACCTCATAGAGCGTGGTCGCATTTCCCTGCAGAACATCAAGTACCTCGTCCTTGATGAGGCTGACCGCATGCTTGACATGGGTTTCGAGCCTCAGATTCGACGAATTGTGGAGGGTGAGGACATGCCCGGTGTCCAGAACCGTCAGACTCTCATGTTCTCCGCCACCTTCCCCCGCGACATCCAGATGCTCGCCCGCGACTTCCTGAAGGACTACGTCTTCCTCTCCGTCGGTCGTGTCGGTTCCACCTCTGAGAACATCACTCAGAAGGTCGAGTACGTCGAGGATATCGATAAGCGCTCTGTCCTGCTCGACATCCTCCACACCCACGGTGCTGGCCTGACTCTGATCTTTGTCGAGACCAAGCGCATGGCAGACTCTCTGTCCGACTTCCTCATCAACCAGAACTTCCCAGCCACGTCGATCCACGGTGACCGCACCCAGCGTGAGCGTGAGCGTGCCCTTGACATGTTCCGCAACGGCCGTTGCCCCATTCTTGTCGCAACTGCTGTCGCTGCTCGTGGTCTCGATATTCCCAACGTCACGCACGTTGTGAATTACGACCTGCCCACCGACATTGACGACTACGTGCACCGTATCGGTCGCACCGGCCGTGCTGGTAACACGGGTATCTCTACTGCCTTCTTCAACCGCGGCAATAGGGGCGTCGTGCGTGACCTGATCGAGCTCCTCAAGGAAGCGAACCAGGAGGTTCCGGGCTTCCTCGAGACCATTGCTCGTGAGTCGTCGTTTGGCGGTGGCGGTGGCGGCCGTGGCCGTGGCCGTGGTGGCGGCGGTGGCGGTCGTGGTGGTGGTGCCAACCGCGATTTCCGGAAGTTTGGAGGTGGTGGCTTCGGCGGTGGTGGCGGTGGTGGCGGCTTCGGCGGCCCGCCCCCCAGCGGCGGCTATGGTGGTGGCTTCGGCGGACCTCCTCCCGCTCCCAGCGGCGGCTACGGAGGTGGCTACGGCGGCGGTGGCGGCGGTGGCTACGGCGGCGGCTACGGCAACCCCGGCGGCCCCGGCGGCCAGTCCTGGTGGTAAACATGATACGCCCCAACCAGGAGCCCACATTTTTCCCTACGGCATGTTTTCCTTTCCACTCGACACCCTTTTTACCGGCTTTTTTTCAGTACATACGATCATTCGCCTGGCGACCTTGTTCATCTTCACTTTCCGGGACAACCACGCGCGTAACGACCGAGTCGACTCGGATTTTATCTCGGGTCTTTCTAGAGTTGGCATGCTCAGGTCCTCATATCGGTCTCAGTCATCAGAGCGCTTGCATTGGTTTTATGCACGGCTCTGGAACCCTCTTGATACCCTTTAGATGAGGGCTCTTCCGGAAAGCCAGGACGCATCACTGCAGAAGACCCGTGAGGCGTGCAGTTACGAGCGCATCATCTCTCTGGGGGGGGAGACTACCCTGGATCTGATCGAAGCATTACGACGGTCATGTTTTTACGCGCTTCACACCAAAAAGGAATTTGGCCTGATAGATGGACGACGGTGGCTTGGCACCGCGCTTTGTTTTGTTTTTTTGCTTTTACATTGAACGCAACAGGACCCAATAGACAAAAGTGGATTTCTCGGATCTTTCTGGTCGGGACGCGCGACAACGACGTCTACGGCGAGCACGGGAAACTATGATAGACAAGATAGACAGGTTAATCAGGGTCACGAACAGCTGGAAGAGGGCCAATCCTTCCATCACACAAGAGCGAGCGAGGCTTTTCTCTTTTCAAGTTCCACTCGCGGAATGGAGGAAAAGGAAGAGACGGGGCTTGGCTGGCTCTGCGGGCTTTCACATTTGGCACGCACAGGAAGGAAGATGCATGGAAGGCTTTTGTTGGTCCCAAGGCGGAGGAAAGACTACGCGCCGGCCTGATCCTATGCAGGGAGTGATACAGGTCCTCCCTATGAGGGATTGACTCTCAACGTGGGAGCGTGGCAGAGGAACGTTCTATGACAGCAGTTTCCCCACAGTAGACAGATTGTCAGTCCGGTTCTGGTGGGCTGAGATCTCCAGACAAAAAAAAAATCGGCTTTTGCACTTAACTTTCGGTCCCCATGTCGACGTGAACTACGGTGTGCTAGCGAGGCACAATGCCCGAGACTCCTGCAGTGATTTGTGTCACGACGCCTATTCTTACTGAGCAGGTGCCCTGGCCTGTTGAGTCTTACAACCCGATGTCGGATTTTCTGGATTTGTATTTGATCGAATCTCATGTCCCTTGAACTTGGTTCCAGCACCAGGAATATCAGCTTGTAACTGCATCAGCGACCTGTTCTCTGCCCAGTACAACTCCAGTCCTGCTTCTCCTCTTATTCTCTCGCTCCCTCACTTTCTCTCTCCCTCCTTCCCGCCCACCCATCCTCTCTCTTCTCTATTAAATCTTGTCAGGGGCCAGGACACGATCCAGTACTTACAAGCTCCGTTGTGAGCTAAACAGAAGGTCTTCACTTCCCGTATGACCTTTGGCTGTAGGGATCGCAGTAACAACATTGGATAAAACCAGGCGTTATTGTATTTAAGTGGCAGTTTTGTTGGTATGAGAGAAAAAATAGGTGGAGGTGGGCTCGTGATGCCTTGATATTTCGGAATGCTCAGCATCTAAAGCGTGGCCGCTTTTTGGCGCCGTAGGTGATACTCAAAGCTCAACGTGTCGTGTGATCTCCCCAATGGATACGGGGGCTGAGCTCTACACGCTTGAATTTTTGGCACGTACAACATCTGAAGATGCATAGGGGGCATCGATAGCTTTTCAATGTCTGGATTAACCTGCCCATGCGTGACACGTGTAGTACGGACGGCTGTTTGCACCCTCTACTGCGTTTGTGGACAAGACCGGGGCTGCCCATTCCCATTCCCATTTGGGACACCGGTTTGACTTGTTCGAGTGGCCGTCGAACATGAATTTATTTACCTAGTGCCCCATGGTTCCGCTGTGCCATCAGAGTCCAATAGCACGTCGCGCACTCACTGTCGTGTCGGTCTTGTGAGACTTGGACGTTCAGACATGCGGTTTGTCTGCCCCATTCCTGTGCCTCAAAATTGGAATGGAATACTAGCACCTGCAAAAAATGCATGGCACACCAGTACATCGCTGGAATCACAGGATTATACAAGACGAGAGCATTGCCACACTAGCAGGCTTAATTATTTAATTAAGTACACACCTGACCGGCGCAACTGCCTTGTAAATCTAAGGATAAAGCCACACCATGCTACCAGGTATGGAGGTAAGGGGATAGATAGATAATAGATAAATATGTCGTGGGAGTGGCTATTGTGGGCTGCTGGCAGTAGGTATTAGGTTTGAGGCGCTTGCTCTACTTGGTTCTTCATGGTATGCCGGCGTTTGATCCGTTTCAGTGGGTGGTTTTATCTGGTTTCAAAAAATTTCATTGTAGTATTTATCTAAGTGCTAAATCTTGTCACCATGTAGAGACATCCTGCGTGTAGTTTGTTCTTACACTCTCGAGTCCTAGTCGTCGTCTGTGTCTTGTACCTCGATCCCCTCTGCTCCCGCCATTTTCTCGCAGGTGCGTACGAAGAGTAGAGTAGTCTTTAATAGCACCATTCTTTGTACCCTCGTGCTCCGACATCTTCTCATCACCGCGAACGTCGGGTTATTTTGACCCGTATGTCCTTGGTAAAGACAAACCACCACAGATGCGTCGTCCAGTCCCTGCTAGGGTCTTCAAGCTCCATCTGTGGGATTTTTCAGCATGTGGCAGCATCATCATTCTCGCACCGCCAGAGCACAGTTGAAAGTTTTCCGGGGACATATTACTCACATCGTACCGGCTGAACAATGTCGCCGTAACCTTGGACATCTCGATGGCCGCCATGTACCGTCCCGTGCATATCCTGTTGCCACCGCCATAGGACAGGTCCCCGTCTCTCATCATTTTCAAGCGGGCCTCGTATGCCGCAGCCGTCTCGTCGTGCCCACGCAGCCACCTCTCCGGCCGGAAGACATCCGCGTCTTGGCCGAATACCTCCCTGTCCCGCGACACGACCCACTGGTTCATGCCGACGATGGTCCCTGGTGCTATCACGCGTCCGTCTCGGAGGGAGAGACCGGGGGCGGGGACGACGCGCTCCAGAATATTCCCGACTGGTGGGTGCATGCGCAGGCCTTCTCTGATCACTGCGTCGAGGTACGGGAGGTCCCTGGTCTCGGCGAAAGACGCCGGGAAAGAAACGTCGGCAGCGTCCAGCTCGGCTCGGAGCCTGGCCTGGGAAGCCGGGTTTCTGAGGAGGTGGTATATGATGCCCTTCTGCACGATGGCTGTCGTATCGGCCCCGGCGAGAATCTGTCCCCAGTCAGCCGTTGTGCGTGCCCGAAATACCGAGTGCATAAAGTAGCCCACATTTAACAGGAGATAGCCTAGCACCTCATTGTTGCTGATGATGTCCGGGAGTTCTTCCTTGGCCTTGAGGAACTCGCGGAGGAAGTCCTGCCGGCCTCCCTCTTTCTCGAGGTCGTAGTTGGCCAGGCGCTCTGTGAGCTGTTCGAAGCAGAACCCAGCAGCCCTCCCAAAGTTAGGAAACCTGACGGGGCTCCTCGGTCCCGCGAACCAGGGGTTCTTTCCCAAGAACCTGTCCAATATGGGCATCTGGCCCACGACCCCAAAGTAATGCATAACACACTCGGCAGTTTCGATCAGCTGCATCTGGTCAGAGCCGCCCTTGAGAAAACCGAAGTCCTTGCTGAATGTCAACTCGCCCACGACATCCCACGCATCTGTTTGTTTGTTTGGACTGGAGTCAGCAACAGCCATGGCACCGCAAGACTGGGATGGGGCCGAAGAGAGCAGTTGCAGTTACAGAATTCGACCCAGTCGGCGATGTCGCAAGCCCTGTGCGCGTTCTTGCCGTCGACGAAGCGGTTCTCGAGTTGCTCACACAGCGATTTGACCGTTTTGTCGACCAAGCCTTCCATTGAGAGCATGCTGTTCATAGAATACAGCTTCTGTATCGGCTTCATGTACCTGCTGTGGAATAAGTTGCTTCTAGTGCCAAATACATTCTGGATGACATGGCCGTCCTGAACGGCGTCATTGACGGTGTAGAAATCGCTCTAAGCTGTGGTGTCAGAGTAGATAGGGACGAGACTGCTCGAGCTTGCTGGCTCTTCACCAGTATGCCGTAGCTCTGGAATACTGTAGTCTGGAGTGGCGAACCTTGAGATATTCCCCTCGAGTCGAGTACACAGTCTTCAGCAGTGTAGGGTCACTCAGGCTGACGACATTTGGCCCTATCCGGACAGCAGGGCCCAGTTGCTGGTGGAGTCGCCGCTGAGTGCTGATCTGAGTGGCTTTACAGTGGTCGATGAGCCGCCACAGGTTGGTGAACTTGGCCACAAAGGGACCCGGGATATCTTTGAGCGGCGACCGGAGATATGGTACCACATGGACCAGGACGAGGATGCCCAGGCCAATGCCAGCGATCAGAGTAAATGGGGTCCCGTCGAGCATGGTTCTTTGGTGTCCCGGCTGGGGCTTAAGCATACAACAACAACCCACTGCTGGCGCCCGAACTGAGAGGTTGGACGAGGTATTTTTTTTATTCAGAACCGCTAGAGAGGACAACACGCAAACTCTTGCTTGATTATCAGCCTGGAGATGGGTTGAACGGTTCACCAATCACACTGTCCCCGTCTGACGTTGTAGTGCGGGCTTAGGTATTATCCTCGCCGTTGATCCCATCCCCTGTCCCATACCTCCGTTGCTGGGCCCAGGTTCGCAAGGATGTGGTCCGATCTGCATGAAGACCGGCCCGAAGTCAGCACGGAAGGGCATGGAGGCACAGGAGGCCATCTGGAGGAGGGCTGGGAGCATTGGACTTGTCAGTTGTGTGGATTGGAATTGATCCTGAAACTACGCCCCTCAAGCCTCTGGAAGAAGACAGCAGACTGGCCCCTCTATTGCCGTGAGCTAGTCCGGGCCTATTTCTGAACTTTCTGCAAGGTCAGCAGAGTATACCCGAGCTTGGAAATACGCATGAGTGGCTTGGTAATGGGGCTCTCTCGTGAGAGGCTACGGATCTCGAGGTTGTTCAGGTCAGAGCCGCTCTGGCCGTTGTGGTCCAAGTCGCTCGGCACTTGCTTACCCACCCCTTACTGAGATACCTAGGTACCTAGGTAACTCAAGTAGTACCTAGTGACTTCGCTTGACCCTTGCCACAGGTCCCATGCGACTGGGCCTTGTGGACTGACCTGTCAAGACCTCCAGCGGCCGGCTGGGGCCGTCGCGATAAGCCGATAAGCCCAAGACCGACCAAAACTTTTTGGGTGGGTCCGAAGTCCCATTCGCGACTCTGAAGCACCTGCACGCTGCAAACCCAGTTAGTTGCAACTCGCCTCTTGCTTGTTTTGTTATATCACAATTGTCAGCCCAACACCGCAGAGATGGCACCGCGCAGCAAACTCAAGATTGCCCTCGCGGCAGAGAAGGGCGTGACAGATAAGGTCAGCCGCTCCGCTCCAGTCTTCCGGGCACTTTGCGCGACAGAATAATTCCGGCGCATACTGACTTCCGATCTTGATGGCTTACAGAAAATCAAACAAATCAAAGAGAAGAAGAAGCACAAGGCAGTCATAAAAGAAAAGCGCAAGAAGGGGCTCCTGCCTGAAAAGAAGAAGGAGGAAGAGGAGCAAGACTGGGAAGACGACGAAGACTCCGAGGGCGAGGATGGCGAAGGCCTCCTGGACATCGAGGCGGAGGAATCCGACGACGATGAAGATGACAATGGTTTCGTGCAGGGTGAGGCAAGTACTGCGGCATTACTCAACGAGAGTGACACCGATTCCGAGTCAGAAGTCGACATGGAGGAGAAAATAGAGCGGAAACCAAAGTCCATCCTGAAAAAGACCGAGAACCGACGCAAACAACGCCTCGCCGAGGCCAACGAGGAAGACGACGAGGCAGAAGAGGACGAGTCTGACATTGCGCTATCCGACCTGGAGGACCTGCCAGAGGATGAGCGCGAGGACCTCTTCGTCAAGACCAAGCTCTCCATCAACAACCAGCCCGCCCTCCTCGCCGCCGTAAAACGCATCTCCATACCGAGGGACGCGAGCACCTCTTTCGCCGCGCACCAGACGGTCGTGTCGTCGGAGCCGACGGAGTCCAAGATCGAGGACATATCCGACGACCTGCAGCGCGAGCTGCAGCTGTACGCGCAGTCGCTCGAGGCGGCCAACAAGGCGCGCGCCTTGCTCAGGGCCGAGGGCCTGCCGTTCTCGCGCCCCAAGGACTACTTCGCCGAGATGGTCAAGGACGACGGGCACATGGAGAAGGTCAAGGCCAAGCTGATCGAGGAGGCCACCGCCAAGAAGGCGTCGGCCGAGGCGAGGAAGCTACGCGACCTCAAGAAGTTCGGCAAGCAGGTGCAGGTCGCGAAGCTGCAGGAGAGGCACAAGGAGAAGCGCGAGACGCTGGAGAAGATCAAGGCGTTGAAGAAGAGTACGTATCTACCATCCACCCTCGAGAGCGGAGACCCGTGGTGGCCCGCCCTACCTGGGAGGTTTCTGGCGGAGTGCTCGAGGCTAACCTGACAACCTTCAACCCAACAGAGCGCGCCGAGAACGGCGGCGGCGGCGGCCTCGACACCAACGAGGCGGACCTCTTCGACGTCGGCGTCGACAACGAGCTCAACAAGCCGGGCAAGCGGCCGCGGTCGGAACAGGGCGGCGGCGGCAGGGGGGGCCCGAACCCCAAGCGGGCCAAGAAGGACGCCAAGTTCGGCTTCGGCGGCAAGAAGCGGCACGCCAAGTCGGGCGACGCCCTGAGCTCCGGCGACGTGAGCGGGTTCAGCGCCAAGGGCATGAAGGGCAAGGGCGGCGGCGCCCCCAAGAAGATCGCCAAGACGGCGCGCCTGGGCAAGTCGAAGAGGAAGACCATGGCTGGGAAGCGGTGATGAAGCCAGCCCGCGGTGAGAAATGAGTGGTGGTTGGGGGTGGGGAGGCGGGGAGGCGACACACGGTTCTTGGTTGTGGCATAATGTGTGTGATATTCCACAGGACTGAGCGGTGCTGGGAGAAAACAAAACCGAAAAAAAGCAAAAGAAGCTGTGCGGCGAGCAAATGTTGGCAAGACCTGCCGCACACATATCTACAACCTGATCTAGCCGTACAAGCCGTTCTTGTAAGTCGAAGCGAACATCTCATACCGGTGCCAACAACGGTCTCTTCGTTCCAACGGGTAAATGTATTCGCGGTAATTGACAACGGACGAGCCTTGCTCAGAAATTCAATCAGGCCGGGGGACGCTCTGTCAGACTCGAAGGAACAGCAACGGTTCCTCGACAGCGCCACGTGATGAGTTCCGTCGCCCTGTTGGTATTGATTGAGCCCAAGAATCAGTCCTACTCGGCGGCTTCCTTGTAGAGATATCATCCACGCCTCCGTAGTCACTGGTGGAAGGGATTGATTAGAACCCTCTCAAGGATTGAGAGCTGTTAGAAGCGGTTCCGCTACTGTCTGAGCATCGCGTCTCAGATGCACACTCAAGTCCGGTATTCGATTCTTACTCGGGGACCTGCGCTTTACTGTCACGACTACTCTGCAGCGTCGTATACGTCAAGATCAGAGTCTACATCTCAAAAATTGGCAGTATGAGCTTTGGTCAAAAGTACTGGTCTCATTCATCTCGACAAGAGGTAAGCGGTCTCCCGCTTTTCCTTGAACTTCCTTCCTTGCCCCCAGGTATCATTTCGGCTCCTACTTGAAAATCACCCGCTCCCTATGCAAAAGGAATAGAAAAGAAAATATTTCGTGTGAAGCGTCGCGGTAGCGAGCCTTTCCATCCTGTTTTTGGCCTTGGTCCTTGGTTCATCATGATGCGAGCAGCAGACTCAAAAGACAACAAAAGAAACCAGTAACCACGGTGAGTGGGCATTATATGTGAGGGCAGAAACCGACAAGCCATTATTCAAAGCAACCAAAAAGCGCCGTTGACGGGCCATGCATGTATCGTGGCATCCTAGGGGGTTGCTCCCCTGGGAAGGTATTGACCTAAAACTTCCTTCCTGTCCCGCATCTGCCGTCCAGTGTTCTCGCCCGCAAAGTCGGTCAAAGAGCTCGAAGCCTGCCCAACACGAGGGAACCCCGCTGGTGGTCAGGCCCAGCATGCTGTGGGGTGCTGTAGAGACATCGCCATCCGAGGCCGGCAATGTCATCGAACCTGGTAGGCCAGTGCGGGCCGAGGGTCGGATACTTCCCTCCGAACAAGAGCAACGGTTTGCGCCTTGCTTTTCAACCGTCCATTCTCCCGGCCAAAAGCACGAGGAGTAGCTGGGAGCAGGCGTGTCTGACTAAACCAAAGTCGCGGTGCCTTCGACCGGCGAGAACCAAGTCCTTTGAACACCTTCAAAAAAGTATCACAACGTGAATAGAGACGCCTCCAAAATATGCGTGCTTCGCAATGCTGTTGGGCCGCACAAAGACCAGATAGGTGATGCTGCAAAGTAGTCATTATGCCCAGGTGGCTGCGTGACCGCATTGGATCCACCGATGATGATGAGAAACCGGACGCTGAAGAGGGCATTATTCATTGCGTTGCAGCGACACACCAATGGCGATGGAAAGCCCATGCGCTCTTTTGGCACTCCTTGCTGCAGTATTTTGTTCGCCGACAACGCCGACATTTAGCGAACTGGCGGGTGTACTCCTCCCATTTCCCGCACTGGTAGTAAGCGCACTGGCGAATGCCGCCCCGCGTGTCGTCCTTCCGGCACAGGTTCCTCATAACGACCCCGGCCCAATACTGCATATCTGTACTGTGGTAGCGAACCGTGAACTTTTCGACCAGTGGGAAAATGTTCAGGTCGTTGGGCAGAAGGTACTCCTCCTCGAACTCATCCTCGTCCTCGGACAGCTCCATCGGCAGATCATCACCATCAACAGCCGTGATCTCCTTCCCGATCTTGAGCCGCGGCACCAAGTGGCTCTTTTGGAAGTATGTGCGGAGGTTGCAGTATTTGGAGACATAAGCGAGGAGCTGGAGGGACATGAGCACATCCTCCTCGCGTGGCATGGCGGCCATCATCTGCGGGTTGGGATTCATCTGACGGCCGAGGAGATAATGCGGGACGCTGGCGGTTGGCATCGTTGGCTGCGGAGGGCTGACCATCGTGGGCCTGTTGGGGGATAAGCCAAGTGTTGGCCCAGGGGTGGGAGTGGTGTTCATTATGCTTCCGTCCATTGGCGTCCGGTGCGTGATATTGAATGTCCCATCTTGCTGGTTGTCTGACCCGTTGGGGGGTGTCAGGTCAATCGAGGTCTCGGCTAGTATGCTGTCTTCTCCCTCCATGCTGATATCCTGTATTCCGACTTCCTGGATGTCAGCAGTTCCCGACATCTCGGCATCGGGTGAGTCATCCGACTGCATGCTGTCGCCGTTCAGATCATCAGAGTCGGCGGTGGAATTCTGGTGGCGTATGGACGGGCGGCGCCGAGATCTCGAAGCTTGTGCTATGCCGGAAGCAGGTCGGACGGTCGGTGATCTCATCTGGGGAGGCGGGAGGGGGGTTGTTGGGGAGGTCGGCTGCGAAGATAATGAGTGAAGGCCGAAAGGCATCATGGACGCCAGCCTGTCGACATCCCGCACCGGTCGGATAAAGGTATCGTTGTCCGCGTTGGCGACGGCAGACGCAAGCGGCTGGAGGGATTGACGAGGTGCGTTGATGATGCTTTGGCGCGGATCTTGGGTTCTGTGATGATGGTGATGGCGGTGGGCGAGAAATGGGGCCCGCTCAGGAGGAGTTGTGACGGAATACTGAGAAATGGTCGGTGTGATATCGGCTTGCGGCTGCTCAGGCGGGGCTGAAGGGCCGGCGCCCGCAGGGAAGGACACGGAGGTGATGTCGATGCTGGGCGGAGGCGCTTGTCGCCGAAAAGCTCTTTGATCCACGTCGAGGCGGCCAGACCGGTTGGAAAAGCTGCCGGACTTGGAGATGCCGTTGTGGTCATGCCTTGACCGGCTGGGGTGGTCCTGCAGACGTTTCTTCTTTTCCTCCTTTTCCCTCAATTTTTCCGTGACCTTGATATAATTGTCGAGGATTGTGGCGATGACGGGGACCATGTCGGCCTCGACGACCCTGGTGCGGACAGCCTCGGTGCCTCTAACTCCTATGTTGACGACACATTGAAAAGCCAGGTTCCATTTCCACATGTCCATCATGTCCCTGCTCCTGCCCTGCTTGAGGATACATATTAGGCGTTCGATGCCACCGTCGACGGTGAGGATGTCCCGGATGCGAGCAGAGGACGTGGTGAGGTATGCCAGATGGTTTAGAGAGTTGATCAGAGGTAGCGTGGATGTACAGTCGAGGGCTCGCCGGTCGTAGAGGGCGGTGGTGATGCCCACCGACGCCTTGTTGACGTTGGGGATGCTGAAATTGACTTCCCTCATGATGGGCTGTCAAGATCAAGGTGATCCTGCGAGGGGTGGATGATGACAACCAGGGTGGCGAAGTTGTCGGACGGCTGAGGTTGGATTATACAGATTCGAAACTCCCAACCCCTGAATTTTGGTGTTGCGGTCGGGCGCGTTTTCAGGGCTATTTATTTTGGGTTTATGCAATGAGCTGGGCGGGTGCCGAGAAAGAAGGCGGCGACAGCAGATGACACCCAAAAAAAAGGCAGGAGGTGGTTGTTCGTAATGGTTGTGCTTTAATCGAAGTAATTTGGGCAGGCCGGGATGCAAGGTCGGGGGAGCGTGATGAGGTGCAAATCCGAGAGATTGGCTCGAGGGGAGATGGGTCGTGGTCGAGGCGCGGGTC